>JAAGNO010005939.1:0-7500 GCA_033439905.1 Ceryle rudis | reverse complement strand
TCAGAAGACACATGTCTCACTTTGAACCTGAACTTCCTTCTTAAAACTTTCTTATAGCACTTAAGAGTTTTACACTAGTCGAGACTGCTACCTCATTCTGTGTGGGGCTGCTGGCCATCTGGGAGGTCTACAGCACAAGCAGATTTCTGTGACTTTAATTGACAGGAATCATTATTAACCCCACATTGAATCAGGCATTAAGAGAATAACATTTTGTGGATTACAGTTTTATTCTCCACTTCACCGAAAAGCTGTGGATTTTTTTTGTTGTTGTTTTTTTTATTTGTTGGTTTGGTTTGTTTTTTTTTTGTTGTTGTTGGTTTGGGGTTTTATATATATATATATATATATATTATATGTACCAGATTTATTATTATTATACACAGGTATTTCTATCTTGACCTGCACAGCTTCTTATTACAGGAAAAAAAATGTTGTGATACAGGAAATTTACTTCCTGATAATTTTGGTTTTATGAGTTGCTTTCATTGCAGTTTACTGTTGACCGAATCCAAATTGGCCTCTGTGGCTACTGACCACATTTTTGAGGCTGTTCTTAGTTCTGAAGGAAACTTCTGTCTTGGTATCATCTATGTAGTGATTATCCAGTTGTTATGTGTCTCCAGCTCTTGCTGTTAAATTCATTGAAATGGTACATAAACTTACAGTTCTGCTCACTAACTCCCCCTGACACACTGTTAAGATAGGGACTTAGTTTTGTTCCACAGATCAGCTGTGGAAAACAAATGTCTTGAGGTGGAGCTAACAGAATTGCCTTTCTTGTTTGTGTTCAAAGACACATAGCCAGTGGTCCAGACAAGTATTGTACTACTTGTCCCATATAACGTAAAAGCAATAATGGAAATGAGCACTCTTCAAAAGACGCTTGCTCAATAACTTAATGAAAGATAGGGGTGAGGGCTGCTATTCCACCTCCTGGTGCAAATTAGCATCATAAATGAGCTTGCAATTGAAAAGATCAGGATGAGGATCTGCAGAGTTCTTCTCTCACACAACATCCACAGATTGTTTCAAAACGGACAGCTGGGGATTTTGAGAGACATAAGATGGCAGTTCTCAAAATGGCTATTTTCTTTGGTAGAGGCCTCTTGTCACAACTTAATGTCATTATCAATCTATATCACGTTTCAGGGTTTAAATGTCACAAAACTACTCGTTCTGATGGCTTGAACCCGAAGTCCAAAGTCAGAGGTGATATGTAAGACAATGATTTTGCTGATTAGTCATGCATATCGATATAAATTCTTTTGTAGTTTGATTTAAACTGTCCTGGACATTCACCACATACTTACCAATACATAACTAGCTAGAAGAAAGTGTGTGTAAAGAGTGGTCATTTTTTGACTTACACACATCTGAAGCCCTCTGGTTTGGTTTTCTTCCTAAATTAAAGTGTTTTGGTTCCATCATGCTCTTACACTAATATAATCTTCCTTAAAATGTTAGAACTGGTGTTAAGGCATGCTAAAGGCAGGGAAGAGGAAAATTAGTCATTGTAAATATAAATTCATTAGAAGTGACATATCACACATATATCAAGATGACTACAGAAAGATATACATTAAATTAATTTCAATTCCTTGCCTTATTTGGAGTCACACCTGAATATAGACTCTAGTGGACTTTAATGTCAAATACATAGATGAATGTTATGATATATATATTCTATTTTTTATTTAGCTTTTGTATAAATAGTGAGGATCCAAACTATCATAAATAATCAGCTGTGTTCCAGTCCAAAGGGATCATGGTGGACCGCATTGTTCCTTAGAAATGCCTTAGAAATGATTCTTCCCACTGAAGTACCAGAGGCAGAACTAAACCATAGTTCATCATTATGTAAGATCAGTATATTTTAGATAACAGGCCAGAAAACCTATGAAGAATCAACTGAAAATTCATAGTGGAAAGAATCTGGTACTCACCAGAAGTTTATACTTATATTTTTTCTTGTTTTTTTCCAAGTCCTACTGATGGACACATGAAATATAGAGTTGTCTGTAAAGGTATTCAGGTTGAGGTCAGTGCCAAAGTGTGTATTTATTATGATTCACAGGTAGGAATTCAAAATAAATGTGTGGGATGATTTGCCTAGGAAGACAGACCTACTCTTAATGTGCTTGGCCAATGTGCTGAGAGATATCTCTGTTGGACTGACATGGAGACACAGCAGTAGACAATGAAATTGGAATTCTTGCTGCACAAAGCAATGAGGAGAGGATCTGTGAGACAGTGCAGTACATGCCCATCCCTGAAAAACAAAGGAATTTTACACAGTTTTCTTATATTTTATGTCCTGTCAACAGAGAAGTTGGCTAGTTGATTCTGAATGAAGGAAAAGCTACAGAAAACCAGAAGACCCTCTGCATAAACTCCTAGAGGCATAAATATTATTTATAACACTCTATTCTTATTTAACTGAGGGAAGTAAATGCTAATAAATGCTCAAAACAAAGAGATTAGAAATGTGATGTAGCACAGTCAGGCATGATGTTTATTCAGCAGAAATACCTATTCATTTTTTCTGTGGGTTTTGTGGCTTTTTTTGGTTGGTTTTTTGTTTGTTTGTTTAATATTTGTTTGTTTTGTTTTGTTTGGTTGATTGGTTTTTATTTTTGGATTTTTTTTTTTCATTGACATAGATGCCTAAGAGACTGTTTTGATATTGACAGTTCAGGGAGGAGCAAATGCATGCACTATGAACTTGGATGAATTTAAGCTATTTAAATTTGTTAGAGCTTTTATTAAAGACGACTGTAGTTCAGGACAAGCTGATCACATTTCACAGCCTATTTCCCCATACTGCCTAAATGCTTATTTACCAAGAATCAAATGCATGTACACATACTCTAGAGCACGTGTTAAAGCTGTGCTAAACATTTTCCATGTAACTTCCAGCTGGCAACATTTTGCCAGAAAGCCTGGTACTTAGAAATGATAAATAAATAAAACAAACAGAAACTTGTGCTGTAACAAGGAGACAATGGAACAGCTGCAGGGCATGGAGTAAATTCAGCTTGACTTGTTGTGGACACAGTGGCTGGATTTTACCCAGGAGATATTAGCAACATTCAGACTTCTAGGGGGAAGACTGTGGAGAGGGAAGAAGGGATCTCATTGGGAGGTCTCTTAGCACATTTGGAAAAATAAACACAGAAATGATGAAAAATAATATTTAAGCAGCAAAATCAGTATACACTGTCCTCCTGCAGTATGTTGAAAAAACACAAACTTGTCTCAGGAAAAAAAGTAATGAACAGATCTTTGGTTTGTTTTACTTTGTTTAGAAGGAGAATAGGAAGAAGATGGAGGGCAGCTGGAGCTTGGGACAGCAAACTGTGTGACAGCAACAGCCAACAAGTGAAGGAAAGAGAAACAGTGAAGGTAAGGAAAGCAAGAGCAAAGAAGGGTGCTACTCAATAAAAGAAAAATAACACCCTCCAAACTTTTAAAATTATATTTGTAAGGGCAAAAGTAACACATAGCACAAACGCTTCTCATTAAAATATTTTCAGTTCAAGCAAATTTTGAGAGCAGTTCCTCAACACCAGTAGTGGTAACTACAAGTGCAATAGCAAAAGCTACAGTATGAGGAAAATTTATGCCTCTTTTTATTTACCCTTCATGGATGGTCTGTCTTCTACTTATAGTAGTGTACATTGATTGTTCTTTGCTGAACATTTTCTAGTAACAGTCCACTGAAACTTGTGTTATTTGTGTCCTCTTGTTATTGAAAGCCTAATCCTGAGTTTATTTCTCATACAAGGTAGTTCTATATATTAGGAAAGAACAACCTGATATATATTTATGCTTTAGGCACCCACATTTTGAAACAACAGCCTTAAAGCAGTATAAGGACCAGTGGCAGTGGTGAAACTGGAAACCAGGGATCAAACATATAAACAATATACATTAAGTGAGTAGATCAGATTCCTGTATGTTGATTTACTGTTATTTAGTAGACAGAACTTTCTGAGATGGAAAGTGTAGGAGTTTAAGAGAAAGTAAAATGAGGTCACATCAGTCTGCACTCTCTTGTTTCCACTCAATGCATGATGGAAGCTATGCAAGAATTTCTAACACAACCATCCCTCTGACTTTGGCCTGACTGGGCTGTCATGATCAAATGACTTCACTTGACTGGTATGTGCTCCTCTGCTTTTTACATCCTTGATATCCCAGTTTATACAGGTGCACATGCTGACTTCCTCCAGGACACCACAACCCATCCTGATAATTGCATTGCTAAAGCTACCTGCTGTGTTAAAGGTCAGCAGAAGGGCCTTAATGGTGAAGTGGCACTTGCCTATCAAAATGCAAAATGCTGGGGTGAAAGAAGTAAAACTCAACTATTATACTCTACAAAACTTGAGACATTCAAAGTCAAGTATATCATTCTCATGTTCCAATACCCAGAGAAGAATGTCACAGCATGACTCCATCCTCGTGACAGAGACTGAAAGAAGAATGAAAAATAATGCAAAGTTATCTTCTTTTTGTTAAAATGTATTATAATCTTGTGTTCTCCCTCTGTTATTGCACTGAAATAAAGACATTTTAATCCCAGGTTACAACTGAGAGAAGCCCTGATCTAATAATTGCAAAACTTCCTGATCTGATATTTTAGAACTCAGAGTACTTGTCACGAATATTCATACAGACCAGTAAAAGGACTATATTCTGTCTGCAGTTACAGGCAGGAGAAGAACACAGTAAATTCTAAAGAGACAGCAGAGTTTTATGGAGCACTTGTGAAATATTAAGGACATCCACAACAAAATTCTTTTAGGAAAGTGATTCAGGAGAGGTGTATGAAACTGTAGCAGCACCATCCTGGAATGCAGCTTTTAGAGAAAAAAAATTAATTTGGGAATTAATCTCAAGTCTTAGAAAAGTTAAAATTCTTCAAGGCAATGTGTATGTTTCTCTTCCATGCAGGAGTATCCATGCTGGTCAGGTAAAAGAATTTATCTCCTGAAAGCTTGCCATAAGGTTTACAGTTAAGTATAGTTAAAAATGTGAAATATTTTACACTTGTATGTGTCCCTTCCTTTACAATTAAGTGAACTGCAGAAGTCTTTGATGATAATATAATAAATGTTTAAGAAGATTATTTTCCAGTGCTTTCTGACAAGCCAGCACTTGCATATAAAGAAGAATCATCTCATCCCTAGCAAGAAATGGACTTGTTCCGGTGGCAGATGTACTAACCCAAGCAGATACTCAGTAATTTGGTTGGTTTAGAGGACTGACTTTCATCTGAAGTGGGAGACTTCTTGTGTTCCCTAAAGAAATTAAGGTGGCCTGCTCTGAGTTCTTCCATTAATAAACACCTTGAAATAGAGGTAAAGTAGCACTGAGACCTCTTAAACCAGAGGCTGATTGTAGCTTACCTGCTACCATGCTGCTGCTGAAAGGAAGGGAACCCTCTCTCTTCCCTCGCTTCTCTTCCTATTTTTCCTTTTTTCCCCCTCCTCCTAGGAAGACAGTTGTCCCTACCTTGCAGCAGCTCTGATGCTGCATTGGGCTTTTTTCTTTCCTTCTAACACATCAGAAAACGACTTAGATGATCTAGTGGCTTTGCTTCTGCCAGTTTAAGGAATTAAAGTTGCCTATGATGAAGTCTGGCAGGCTCCAGAGCCAGCAGAACTATGTAAAGACCACAACTTTGCAGTTGTTAGTAGGAGGCGAAAGCTTTGTTTTCTGGCAATGTACAGATGTTAACCTACCTACCTGCATCTCATGGGACTGTATTCCAAGACTGGAGCTCTTTTCAAAATCGATGGTTATGAAAACTGATTGCTGAAGTGAAGGACTGATGAAAAATATTTAATGGCCTCAAATCAAATTTACCATTTAAAACTGTCCTCTCCCCAACATGGGAAAGAAAAAAAAATGGTTATTTAATATGACTCCAAACTTTCCTTTTGTTTCAGACATTTTCACCTGTAGAGCAGGCAAAGAAAACTACAGATTCTTGGTGCTTCACCTCTGACCTCTGCCTAGGGGAATTCTGGACCCGCGACACCTGCCTCTCTTCTACGTTCCCTTGCTTGCAGTCTGTGAGGCATGGGGGGTGGAGCACTCTCAGGCTCTTTGATCAGCAGTATTCCATTTTGTATGCATAATACTCTATCCTTCCTTGACTTCAATTGACTAAATGCAATCAGCTCCTGGCCACTATTGTGCCGTCATTTGTCCTTGATCCAGGCCAGTCCCATTCAGTGCTCATTCTGGCAACCTCTCTGAGGTGTAGCCAGACCATCACCAGGTGTAGATGTTTGCCTGAGTTTACAATCTGAGTTGCTGAGCTTTCTAGACTGCTGCAGATGGAGGATGCAGCTCATCTTCCTCTCAGATAAATGTCTTAATCCTTAGAACAAAATTTAAAATATTCTTTCGAGGTAAGAAATAGCTGCAAAAGAAGAAATGTCATAAGCTTGATGCTTGACCAAGCCAGTCAAGGTGTCGGAAGAAAGTCTTGGGAGTTTTGTGGGTGAGCTGAAGTCTGAGAGGAAATATTTCTGTCTCTCTCTCTCTAAGAGTAACAGTTTCAATTTCTGATACTGTGTATGTAGACCTTTACCTTTGCTTTCAGTCTCTGCTACTTACTATACTTAATAGTTTATTGTATTTCAGTGTGTTTTCCGTAATCTGCCTGGGTATAATTTCCACAGAACAACTTCAATTTAAGGAATTTTATTTCCATCCTTCACCTGAAGATCTGCAATTGCCAAAGGAATGCCTCTGATTATTCGGCCTGATTTTTTTTAAAAGTATCCATGCTGAGGTCATTTTTGTGTCAGTGTCTGCCACATCTTGTCCCATGGACTTCCTTTTCTCTGAGGCATAGACCTGAAGATGTTCAAAAAGAGCAAAATTTGCCTTTTCGGAGCCTATGAATGCTTTAGTCTATGTGAGACAAGTGTGTGCGCTATGTGCTGAGAATCATATTCCATCTTGAGTTCAAACCATGAAAACTCATTAAAATCAATGGAGATACACATGAAGAAGTGTATAAGTAGCATTTAGCTCAGAAATGCTGGGGTCTTATCTGTAGGCTTAATAATCTATTGATAGAGTCATCCTGTGCTCCAAAGCATGCCAACACTTCCTATAACATGTTGTGATTGTGCTGCGTCTTCAGCAAAGGTGGGTCATGTGTTTAAAAATGACATTTGCTTTACCATTCTGTCTAAATTGTGGATAATGTTTTAATAAATGCTATTTTTAAAAAGAAATATATTATTTGATAAAATTATTACTCAAACTGAATTCCATCAAATTGTCAGAGTCGTTATGTGCTTAAAAAGCTTCTGCTCCTCTATTATTAAGTGGTAAAAGATTATAATTTGATAAAAAAGGATACTAAAGTGACTGATTTTTAAAAGTACGTTTCAATAAAATTCAGCACAAAAATTCAAAGCAAAATGTAAAAAAAAAAAATATTTTCTTTATTATTTTAAATCTACACATTTA
>JAAGNO010005938.1:0-32081 GCA_033439905.1 Ceryle rudis | reverse complement strand
AGCTGGTCTGACAAGCTCAGGGCAGACGGGAAGGGAGAGGCCGCCTGCGGCTCAGGAATGTGCAGCCCTTATCTCTGGCTCCCCTGCAATCCTGGGGAGGGAATAACTCTCCGGAGTTTGCCTTTCTCTCGCTCTTACTCACCCACTGCCCTGGGTGGAGCTTGATCCTCGCGGTGTCGGAGGTGCCTGTGAATCAGGCTGCAGGCACGTCCAGGGGAGCGGAGAGCCGGAGAGCACGACCCATCACCTGCCCTGGCTCACCTGGGAAGGTAGGAGAAGAACAGGCACCTCCTGGGGTACCTGAATGGCTGTGTACGGTGGTGGGCAAGGGCTGGGGAGGTCATAACCTGCTCCTCCATGCTACGTGCTCAGGATCTGGGGCAAGGACTTCTGCTGGCACTCTGTGGGCAAGGAGATGGGTGCTTCAGCGCAGAAGGGCTCTGGTAGCAGGAGCTTCCAGCCACACCATGACTGCCCCGGTGGGAGAAAGGAAGGTCCTGGGAGGAGACAGGGGAGGCAAGGGGGGAGGGAGAATGTTCACACACAGAGAGCAGGCATTGTGGCTGGTGAGGAAGAGAGCTGCCAGTCCCTAGGTAGCCTCATCAAAACTGCTTAGTGAACACTTCACCGAACTTGTGTCCCATTTCCTCTGAGAAGGCCACCAAGGAGTGGGGAGTTCCAAACTTACTCCTCTCTTTGGGCAGAGGTCTCGCAGCCTGACTCAGCTCTGTCCCATGACAGAGCCTGAGCTGTCCTTCTTGGATAGGAAATGGTGTAGGGTTGCGTGGTCAAGAGACTGGGACAAAGAAGTCTTCGGTGGTGGTAACACTGGAAAGGCCAAGGGCTTCAGTAGGCTAAGAGCCAAGAAATAGCTCCTGAGGCCCACTGCAGCTTTACTTGCTTTGACCTCGCTCCACACACCTGGGTGTGTAGCTGTCTGCCGACGTAGCCTGCAAGCAGCGACACAGACTTTCGTGCACGTACATGCAAAAGCACAGACAGATGCATGTGGACACATGCATGCACAGGCACATGTGCGTATAGTCACTGATTTTCTCCACAGATGTGAGCCTGTCTTGACAGACCTCAGGTTTTGTTGTGTGAGTGGAGAGGAAGGGGAAGGTCTTGTGTTCTAAATTGACTAAGGTCAATAGAGGTCAATTATGGCTTTTGTCTGGCCTGGGGACCGAGGTTCTCTATCTGCTAAAACAGCTAGAGGGGAGGAGGCATTGTAACAGGGACAGAAGTGTCTGTAGCCTCCTTCTTCTGCTGAAAACATCTAATTCATGAAAGTTGCAGTAAGCTCAGCTGTGACAGAGACCAGACATAAAGAGTAAAATAGCCCCAAAGCAGAACTCTGACAAGTACAGCAGTGCAGAGCAGCAGTGGCTCAGGATGCCTTTGTGCGCCTACAGTAGCCTGTGTTTTCCTTGGATGAAGTGACAAGCAGACAGAAAAACACAGCCTGCCCTCACCCTGTTACAAAGCCACAGGAGGGCTGCAGTTTGGGGGGAGAAGGTTTTTTCATTTTGGCCTAACTTGTGGGACTGAGTTGTATTTGCTCTCACCTGGCAGTGGGAATAGTAGTATTCTGAGGGGAAAAAAAAAAAAAAAAGTTACACTCTTTGTGTGATTGTAGGGAAAATGGTAGGCAAAGGAAAAAGTGAAAATGTCACAGGCCACAGTTTGGTGTGATTGTGCTAGAGCAGTGTCATGGCTGAGGACAGACACCATTGTTCTATACATAATTTTTCAGGCAATTACAACTTTACAAGTAACTGAAATTCACCTCAAACCTTGCAGGATTCTACTTCTTTGTATTTATGGTTAAATGGATGCTTTTGGACTACTTATCAGGCCCTGTTTGGCTGGATTGTTGTAACCCTTGCCAAGGAAGAGGAGTTCCATGAGTGCATTTCTAAAGTCAGGTTGAGGGGGAAAGTAAAAATCAAGGTCAGTGGGCAGTTCTCCTCCAAATTACACCTTACAGTCTTGGACCTCTTCTTGGAGTTCTCTGTTTTAGACTTCCTTATACCTGCTACCTAGTAAATAAAAGTCCAAGGGATTGATTATCCGCTTGTTGTGAGCGTTGCTATTGTAGATGTGCTGAGGCACATGGTTTCATGGTGGACTTAGCAGTGTTAGGTTTATGATTGGACTCGATGATCTTAACAGTCTTTTCCAACCTAAATGATTCTATGATTCCATAGAATCCACTTTTTGTAAGAGGCCCCTTTTGCACACAGGATTGCTTTTCATTTTTCCATAGCTTTAAACATCAGGTTTTGGCCTAGTGACTCTTCAGGCTGGGTTTACATATGCCACTCTGCACCCTTTATTGTGTAGGACAGTTAAGATTGACAAGCTGACATGCTGTCTCAATAACCACAAGGAAAATTATGACGTCATTTTTCTGCTACTTTTCCCTTCCTCTGGCCTGTAGGAAGATCCCCCCATTCTGAATGTCTGGTTATTTTCCTCATTCTCCAGCAAAGAATATTTTGTGGGATCCTTTGTACTGACTGATAAGCAGAGGTGAATGGGAGTCCAGTAGGTGTTCTGAGGTACTGACCAGGCTCCCAGTTCTGCTCTGCCACATGCCTGTAGCATTCAATACATTTACCACTCACATACAAAATATAGATACAAAAAGAGTTTGTTATGCCAGTTCATAGGGTCAGCTGACCCATGTATGTAATATAGGAGATAAAGGTGTAACCTCTGGAAGCTCAGTAAATGTACCGATTAAATTAATTGAAGCAATTTTTCATATGATGACCATGACTTCAGATGAAGTGAAACTCCTAGACTACAGCAGGCAGACGTACTTTAAAAAAAGAAAAAGAAAAAAAAAAAACAAAACAAAAAAGGGATTGAGATCCATATAAGCCTATCCAGAGTAAAAAATGGGATCACATTCACTCAGCTGCTTTAACACAGAGTGATTGTTAGAAGCTGGTCGGGTGACCAAAATAAAAGACCTGGTGGTTGTATATATGACATTGTAACAGGAGGAACAAATGCCATATTTTCATCTCCCAGTCATTTTAACAGTAACCCAGGCTTTGAGTCTATAGCCTAAAACTGAGAGAACATTGAGATTGAGAACACAGGGAGACTTCGGCAGAAACTACAGAAAAGAAAATAGAAAACAATTTTTGCTGTGAGGACTTCAGCAGACAGTTGTGGCTGAGAAAGGGTCTAATTCAGACCATTAGCCACATGTCACTGTGCTGTTCTGCAGCACATACCTGAGCCTGGCTTGGTGAGAAGAGCAGTTAATCAGAAGGTATCCAGCATCCTTTGCCATAGCTCCTGTAAAATTTCCTTGGCAATGTTCTATGGCTAAACCAGGAATTCTGAGGTACACTTGAAACCTAGAAGTGCTACCGGCACATCACTGTCAGACTGGCAAGTGAGAGG
This sequence comes from Ceryle rudis, assembly GCA_033439905.1. Taxonomy (NCBI): domain Eukaryota; kingdom Metazoa; phylum Chordata; class Aves; order Coraciiformes; family Cerylidae; genus Ceryle; species Ceryle rudis. The sequence goes on along the minus strand of JAAGNO010005938.1, from coordinate 28,658 downwards.
CCTTAAAGTGAGAGGCCTTAAAGTGAGAGGTCATTTCTCAGTAGAAGTCTGGTCCTTAGTACAGAAAGCTAGCACATGGAGGAGTAGCTTCTGGAAGGGATGGGCATATCTGTCGCTGTTAAGACAGGTTACTCAGTCTGTTGCAGCAGGATTAGAAGGCACCAGCTGTCCTTCCATCACACAATGCAGAATTAAAAAAACCCCACACCTTAAACCATACTCCAGGAGACAGGTCCCTCCCCAGATCACTTACCTAGACAACATTTTCTTGAGAGCCAACTAACATTTTCCAGGTCTTACTGTCCCAATGTCTGCTCAAGTAATTTTACCTTAAGCATTGCTGTCCTCTCCTAAAACTGACCCTTCTAGAATATTAGCAACTTATTTTCCTATAATCTTTTCTATTTTAGCAGGCCATTTATTTTTTTTTTTCCCAATAAGTGATTTCTAAACTTGTGGGAAAGCTGAACAATTGTCACAGCCCACCATAAGAGATGTAAGTGATGTCATGGAACGTGGTGCATGGGCCAACTGTGGCCTAGGCTCTCCTGCTGGCTGGATGACCATTTGGAAATTGCCGCTTTATGTTTTTCTCTTGAATATACCATTTGCTGCTTCTTTGACTCTCAAAATTGCTTTGATTAACTTCTTGAGCAGGGTTTGGATGTGCAGCAGGGAGTTGTAGCTGGCTGTGGAGTCCAGCAGGCTAAAGTAAATTCTTCCGTCTGTGTTGCCTTTCTCCTCTTGATGGTATCCAAGGCAATGAAAAGACAAGGTGTTTAAGCCTAGCAAATTGTGCCTACACTTGCGTATAAGCGTGGGAGCTCGGTCAGAGACTGTGCTTTGCTCGGCCCTTCCAGCCGGGGTGACAGAGCCCTGCTCCCTCTCGGGCTGTTCCCTCGGCTGGTGCACACAGACCTGTGAAGGCCTCAGCTTTTGGGAGTGTCCTGAAGCAGAGAAGCAGGTCCAGCCAGGGAAGCGATCATCTGAGAGAGGCAGTCTGGGAACTTGCTGTGCAGGCAAAACACGTAGCAACAAGCACTGGAGTCAGCATTGGGAAGGAAGATAGAGCCAGCCTGAGGTGCTGAGACATCAGCAGCGGCTGGCATCAGGCAGCAGCAGATGAGAGAGAAAGGAAGCATTGAGCCAGTTTCCTTTTGCTTTGGCTGGGTAGATACAGTCCCTTGCTCTTGATTCACACCTGTCACAAAGACTCAAGAAAAATGCAGCTCATTTTATTTAATTACTTTTTAATCTCTAGGGCTTTGTGGTGATCATCCACTCAGCGTAGATGAAACTAGAATTTCATGCTACTCTTTTAGAAAAATAAAACAGCTAAAGCCCACTGAAATGGAACATAATATGGATGGGGAGCAAATGATGCAGAAGCCAACAGGTCTGTGCTTTTTCTAGTTTCTGCTCCTAGTATTAACCCAGAGGTGAAGGGAGAGTTGTTTACATCTATCTTCATCTGTCATTTACTTTGTTCCGCTCTGCCTACATTAAACATTTCCTGATGGCTGAATGTTTTTCTGGGCAGAGATGCTTATAGACTGTGATCACATCCCTGCTTACTCTTTTCAGTATTAAGAGGGTCTGGTGGCTTTTGCAGATCACAGAACCCGAATGCTTATGGTAAGTCCAAAAGCTAGTAAAGTCACTCCCAGTTACGCCAGTGAGAACAGAAGCAGGCTGTGGGCCGAGCCACAGGGAAATTTCCATTGGACCTCCCTTCTCAAAACAAGCTCTTGGTAACTGCACATGGATAGCTGCATGCTCCTTTCTCTCCTCCTGTTTCTCCCCTGCTATTTTGTTTTTGGCTGAGAAGGGGAGTGACTGCATTAGTGCTCCCCGCACAGAGGTGCACTGGCACAGTAGCAACCAACCCAGTGCCTTTGGGAAAGCCCAAGCAGACGGGTGGAGGAGACCTTTGCTGCTGAGAGATTGGATCCTGCCTCTCATCAACCCATTATATCAGCCTTCATCTCCCACTTGTTAAGTTTTCGACAAGCTCCTTCGTGCTTTCTTTTATCCTGCCCCTAAGCATGGGAGGAGTTACTTATAAACAGCTACAAAGCCTACCTTCTTTTTCTTCTTCAGCTTCCTCCTGAAGAAAAATCCAACAACTATCCCATATTAGCATGGTAAAAAGTAAGTTCTAAAGAGCAACTGTACTGAATACTGGTTTCCTTCTATAGCCTTCTCTTGTGTTCATTATTGTCCCATCTACTATGCTTAGAAGAGGGATTTGTTGGAAAGGAGCTGAAGTTTGCAGTTTTGGTTCACTCATTATGTAATATGGTAAGGTTCTGATCATGAGTGGTGTTCTTGATACTTCTAAAGTTATGAAAATGATTTTATGAAATGATCATTTAGTATAGCAGAGAACTGCATGAAATGCCCAACAATGATAACAGCCTTCTACAATGTGTGGAGAGAAGACACTGTGGATCAAAGCTCTTTTTGTTTTTTCCTGACTTCTTGAAATACCAATTCTGAGTGACTGCAACATCAGAGGAACAGTAAATGCAAAGTATGGCGGGGTTTGTATGGAGAAGTTGTGAGCCAGTGTAGTGACTTGTCAAATGATAAATGAAAGCTATTTTGGAATCCCTGTAAAAATAAATTCACAGATGTTTCATCTTGGTCCATGTGCTCTTCATAGGGGGTTCCATGGAACTGTGGTGGTGGTTCTGCTGTGCTTCCCCTTATGTTAAGAAACTCCATCAAAAATTTGTTTTTCAAATGTTCCTGTAGAAGCTCTCCATAGTACAATGCCTACGGACCACGTAATTCCACAGCTGATTATATGTGCAGTGCTAAATTTGCATGTCTCCCAGTTGTGCCTTTGTATCTCTCAGCTTAGTTATTTCTTTCATCTGTTTATCCTGTCTAATGGGGCCTAAATGATGAGACCATCTTAAGCAAGAACTAATTTAATAATTGCTGGTACTTCATCTACTACAATGGGATTCTGACTCTTCATCAGAGTCTTCTACTGTAACTGTATATTCAACCAAAACAGCAAGGCTGTTTACCTGTAGCCACTTTGGATTTAGGAAAAACAATTGGTTGTCACTGGAGCAGTTCAGCAACAGTAGGACTAAAAGAAAAAAACCCCACAAAGCATAGTAATCCTATTCTAGAAATCAGATGGATGCTCCTCGCTCCTTAGTGGTCAAAAAGCAAATGGCAAATTATGAAGGAACGTAATATAAACACTGTATATAGATCCGTATTTCACTTCCTTCTTGTAGCTCCAATTCCACCATCTCAAATAAGAATACAGTAGACTGAAACAAATTCACAGAAAACAGACTAGAAGATCATCGTGGGCACAGAATGGTTTCCATGTAAGAAACAGTTGAATAAGTTAGGGTTCTCCACTTAGAAGGGTGATGGGAGATGTGACAGATGTATAAAATCTGAGTGGCACGACAAGAGTCAACAGAAGTTTTATTTTCCTATCAAAAGCAAAAAAGAACAAAACCAAAACCTGAAGTACAAACAGCAAATTCAAAAGAGGAGCCTGTTCTTGACTGTATTGCCAAGTGGTAGAACTCCTGCCTCTGACTGTTGTAGATGCTGAAATTTTATATGGATTTAGGGAAACTGTGTGAGTTTATGATAGCAAAATCCTTTGAAGCTATCTACAGTCTTTAAAGCATATGTAGGTCAGGAGTTCTTGAGCCTCAAGTAGCTAAAATTGACTTAGAGAGGCTGGTGAAGCATTGTGCTTGGCCTGTCCCTATATGTTTTCCACATCATCTGCTCTTAGTCTCTGTTGGAGGGTCATTTGTGCAAACTTAGTTTACTTCACAGTAATTTGATCACAAATCCATACACTATTGGGCCAGTCAGTAGCTGGATAAATGTGCTAAAATTGTTTCAGGGAATAAAAGCACATTACTTTGAAAAGACAATTTTTACTGGAAGTAAGTGGTAATAAACGCTGAAATTATGAAATCCAGAGATAATTGCAGGGAACTTTGGAAAAAAACTAACCAGGTGAGCTGAAAGGCCAGGATAATGCAGATGAAAAAGAATGTACTGCCTGTGCAAGGCAATTTATATGAAGGAAGGAAGGACGAAAAAAACAGATCTAATTGTATGCCCTCTGGGATTCAAGTAAATATAGATTGGGCTGGTGAAGGTGTATGTATACTTATAATAAGCCTCGACTTCTCCATATCATCTAAATAAATGCTTTCTGAAATGTGATTAAAATCCTACATTATGCTAAATTAACAGGTCTGCATTAGGTAGTTAATGAAAATAGTAATTTACTAGTATCAATCCTTAGAGAGAAGGTATTAATAATGTTCATTTTTATCAGACTTACCAGCAATTGAGTCTTTCTCCAGTGCTGCTCAGTTCAATGTTTATGTAATCAGTAGTCTAGTAAAGTTAAAGGATGACAAAGTTTGAGTAAATGATAAAAATCATATTTACTAAATAGCAGTAAATAAGAGTAAAAATCAAACCACTACAATCTGATGAAATGTATTTTAATACAGTCGGATATAAAACAATATACAGAAACCCAGAGTGAAGGTTGCAATTATAGCATTGAAAACTCAGTGATGTGAAGATGAATTAAATTACCAGAGAAAGTTCAGAGAATTCTTAAGGAAGAGCCACAAACACTGTCCAGGTACAGGAGACAAGTCCTACCAACGGAAAGTCTGTTCAGTTTATCATGGAGAAAGCTGAGCAGTGATTGACACAGCACTTGAACAGACAGAACATCTGCTGGTAGGTAATTTTTCAGTTGTGCGAATAGAGGCATCGTAACACAGTTAAAATCTAAAGTTAAAGATTACTTTGTGAAATAAGATGCATTTTCACTGCAGTAAGTGAACACTGAAGTCACTTGCTAAGAAACTGGTTGATTCACAGTTAATTGGTATTTAAAAAAATACATCTTTCTAATAGATACGTTTAAATACAGTTACTGGGAGGAATGTTCTCGCCTGTGTGTGCAAGTGACTGGAGTGCTCAGGCTGAATGATGGCTTGGCTCTTTTTCGCCCTTTGTATCTGCACTTTTCCACTCCACTGTGCTCTCCTCTTTCAGTCAAACTTTTGTGGAGCAGGACCGTGTGCTGCATGCTCATCATGGCTACTGCTCTTCTGTCCATACAGGAACACAGCAGTGAGCATCACCTCATATTGTCGGACTTCTCTGAAGGAATCAGGAAGTAGTTTTTATCATTGCACAACAGGATAAATGTCTTCAGGGCTTTTCATCTACATTTGACCCAGCTGACCACAGCTACAAGTAGAATGGGGTGGTGAAATGCTGAGTTGCAATGTGCAAGACAGATACTCATTGACTTGCAGTATTCAGTGCTAAGCTAATGGTTTGCAGTATTACATCAGCTGATTTAATAATCCCCCTTTGTGTACCTTTAACTGTTTAAAAGGCAGTTGTGATATACACTAGGCAACAGGTCAAAGTTAAAATGGGCACTTTAAATTCTTAAGGAGCTTTGTTTCAAAAAATAGTCATCACTGGATAGGTTTGTTTATAACAGATTTGCACAAAGTGCAGTGTTATGTTTTATGTCTTTAATGTTTTGATCACTGAAGTAAAAGGACTTGTTTAGTACCCGTTAGGTACTTGATTATTGTGGAAGTCAATAAAAATAGAAGACTGAGCAGGTACCTTGGATCACTTGATAAACTGATGCATCACAATTAGTTATTATATGTAATTAACCAAGAATCCATTTCATACTTACAAAAAGGAGACTGTATCTGAACAACCATTGCAAAAACTAATGGGTATCAGCGTAGCCAACAGGCTGAAGTGCAGTGTCATGGCAACACCCACAGATGTACAAGCAAGATCAGGGAGGCAGTTTTCTCTCAAATACAGCATTGCTAAGAGAACCATCGGAATGCTGTGTTCATCTGTGCTGGATGCATTTAAAAATGGACCTGGAACAGAGTACAAAAGAACTACTAGTACAATTTGATGGCTCACAAAATGTTGTACAGTAATGGTAGGACTCATCAGCCTTGATATGGGTGTCTGCTTTAGTGCGAGGCAGTTACTCACTTCACTGTATTGACTAGATTTTGGTGGTTGGTAATAGTCGTACGGACATCAGACGTTCATGGAGATGTTCTGCAATGAAGATGCCTTAAGTTGGCTGAGACTGATCTGTCCTGCTGTACAACTTATGTTTGAAAGTACAGTGGAAACAGTAAAAAATTTGCTCCAATTTTTTTTTAAACTAACAGCTGTTTAAAGACTGAAATCTTGAACCACCCTTCACCTAGACAGGTCCTGATATAAAGTATTGACAGTTTCAAGCTGGATCTTGGTAGGATGGATTGTATGACAGGATAAAGGTAACTGTGGACTTAAAAAAAATTGAAGACCGAGCACTGAAGCTTTGAAAGACTGATTTGTTAATGTCTCTGGGAGAAAGATTAAGAGAATGCTTTGCCAAATGTAAGCATCAATATTAAAAGATGAATCTCTTCCCATAATCCTTATTCACTTATTATCCACCAACTATAAAGGGCAGCACAAAGCAATTAGCTCACTTGTAGGTATGCTATACACCTGCATTTATCTAATGAATTTGACCCTTGGGGAGCAATCCTCGTTCATAAACTTGCGTGTTTAGTGTCATTTTTAAGGTTGTTTGGGGATTCTTCACAAGGGCACATGGTGATAGCACAAGGGACAACAGTTTTAAACTGAAAGAAGGTGGGTTTAGTTTAGATGTTAGGAAGAAATACTTCACTGTGAGGGTGGTGAGACACTGGCACAAGTTGCCCAGGGAAACTGTGGATGCGCCATCCCTAGAAGTGTTCAAGGCCAGGTTGGATGGGGTTTTGAGCAACCTCTTCTAATGGAAGGTGTCCCTGCCCATGGCAGGGAGGGTTTGAACTAGATGATCTTTGAAGGTTCTTTCCAACTGAAAACATTTTGTGATTCTATGATTTTAGGTGCCTTAGGGTATCTAAAACACAGCAGATGTGGCACAGCCCCTGCAAGAGACTCACCCCCTTCTTGATCAGCAGCTGGAGGCGAGGCAAGATACCTTAGGGCATCCCAAGTGACATTAAACACTTGCGTGTAGACACCTGAATTGCTCCCTGGTTATAGTTTGTTTTCTCTTTATATTTAATTTACCCAGGGCTTAAGGGCTAGGTGCTAGGAAGAAGTTAGATTTTTTTTCCCCTTGGTAGCTAATTTGGCTTCTGGAATTTTTCTTTCATCTTCCTCTAAAACAACAGGGATTGGACAACAGGATAAGTAGTGACATATGCCAGTATGCCTAGTGTTCTTAAAGAATTTCTTAGGTCCCATATTGGTGTGTTCCGCTCATAAAATCATGTTTAAAAAACTGCTGGAATTTTTTCACAGGTCATATTGGTAGGATATAATAGGAGTCCTTCGCTTTCTTGTATGGTATAGGGGCAGTGCCCTTCCTGGGATGCTTCAGTTGCAGCTGCTGAAGGTATGAAGGACATTGGCTGGTGTGCTTGAGCTTTCATGTTCCCTTCTGGTGGTTATACATTGTAGGGTTTATAGCTCTGGGGCTTTTGTATTAAGGGCCTTTAGGGTCTTACTTTTTTCAGTACCTGTGATGTAAATGGAAGGAGGGATGTTCAGTGGTTCCTTTAGGACTGATGATACGTCACTAGCTGTTCATGATTGCAGGTGATGGATTTATGTGATCTCTTCTACTCCTGTAACCATTTACAATTCAGTTCCTGAACTATAACTGGACTACAGAATATCCTATTACCATTTATAAAGACCCTCAAGGGCAATGTGGAGGTGCCACACGCTATTCTTTTCAGCATCTTCATTTTTCACTAGATTCTCCATAGCTCATGGCATAAAATATTGAAAACTCTGTCTAGTAATTAAAAGAAAATTAAATTCCTAATTAAATAAAATAAACAAGATTATAAATAAGTAAGATTCACTATTAACCAGTAGTTACAGACTTCTATATACATTTGATATGTTTTCGGTTTGTGACTTAGTTTCTTTGACAGTCACAGTGGTTCCAGAGACACATCTGTCTTTTTCTGGGGTGAATGAAGCTGCAGAAAATAGATTTGCAGGTGAAGTTCAAGCAAAGAGGCAACCCCTTCTTGGAGTTCCTCTTTTGTTTCAGATGCCACCATAATCTAGGAAAATACAGCCATCATGCAAGAATACAAATAAATAATGTGTGCCCTAATCTCAAAAATAATATTTGTTTACTGTAGCAAGGTTTTCTAAGATGTAATTGTTTTACTAAACTACTGTCTTGTTACACCTATGTTAACTAGTTTTGATCCATTCAAAGTGCATCTGTTCTCACAGTGCAATACTGGATTTTGTAGAGTCCCAATTCACATGCCTTAGAGAAGATGAGCTAATTACCAAGTATACAGCATTGCCTTGTTATTGTTTGACTCTAGAACTGTGTATTCTGTTCATTTTATAGGGCATTCAGGATGTTTATTTTATTTAATTAGGAATTTAATTTTATTTTAATTACTAGACAGAGTTTTCAAGATTTTATTCCACAAGCTATACATAAGCATTTATAGCTATAAGTGGTATGTTATCATTTTCAGGTAATTTGTAGGGGTATTACTTATCAAATAGTGTATTATTTGACCTAGAACTAGAGAGACAGCCTTGCAGTTGGCAGCTTAACAACATCAGATTTGAACCAGCATCTCAGAGTTCTGCGAGTTGCAGATAGCTATTTCCAGGAGCTGTAACTTAGAAGAAAAAAACAACCAACCAAACAAACAAAAAAAAACCCAAAATAAAACAAAAACACACACACAAAAAAAAAACCCCAAACCAAACCAACAAACCAGCAACCCAAAACATTAACTAAATGCAAAATCCACATGAATTCTGCAAGATGGACAGTAGCAGGAATGTATTTGCAAAGACTGCAAGTGCATGGAATGCAAAAGCTCAGGTGACTCTGCTTCCTCCTTGTGAATTAGCATTCCTGCCCAGGAGCTACCCAGATGATATTTTGAAAGTTTTATTTATTCACTGACCTGGGATCAGCTCACGCTTACCATAGTGACAGAAGATAATAACCTTTGAGGTTCCAGTTAACTCCCCCCACTTAAATTAGCAAGGAAATACTCTGAAAGACTACTGAAAGAGTATCAATCATTTTGTGCATCTCTTGTCATGCAAAGCATCGAATATAATATATTCATAGCAGGTAGCAGCACATGAGAAGTTAGAGAGAGATTATTGGGATGATGCCAATGATAAGTGTTCCTGAGATAGTTCTTCACAGAAATTAACCATACTTTCTAGGGCTTATAAATGGTGTAATGCAAATACACCATACCAATTTTAATATATATATTAAAATAACCCACAACAACATTCTTCATGCAAACTAAGAATTCATCAGCCTTGTATAGTTAGCCAGGTGTAGCCCCATTCACAACAGCCCTTTGAGCCCTGCTATCCAGCCAGTTCTTCACCCAGCACACCATGTACCCGCTCGTTCCACAGTTGGACAGCTTGTCCAGAATGATGCTGTGAGGAACAGTATCAAAAGCCTTAAAATCCAGAAAAACTACATCCACAACCTTCCTTCCATCCACTTTGTGTGTGACCTTATCGTAGTGGGATATCAAATTTGTTTAAGTATTAGTCTAATATTGAAGGGTGTCCCTGAGCCTTCTCTTCTCCAAGCTGAACAAGTCCAACTCTCTTAGCATTTATTCATAGCAGAGGTGTTTCAGCCCTTGGACCATTTTCGTGTCCCTCTTCTAGACGTGCTCTAACTGGTCCATGTCTTTCTTGCACTGGGGACCCATTGTCATTTAACCCCAGCCAGCATCTAAGCCCCACAAAGCTGCTCCTTTCCCTGCTATTATTTGGAAGGGTAAAAGTGAGAAAACTTCATGGGTTGAGATAAAGGCAATTTAATACGTAAAGCAAAAGCTGCGCACACAAAACAAAACAAGGAATTCACTACTTCCCATCAGCAGGTTGGTTTGGTGGGTGTTCAGCCACCTCCAGGACAGCAGGGCTCCACCACGTGTAACAGTGACTTGGGAAGACAAATACCATCACTCTGATCGTCCCTCCCCTTCCTTCTTCTTCCCTCAGCTTTATATGCTGAGCATGATGTCATAGGGTCTAGAGTATCCCTTTGGTCAGTTGGGGTCAGCTGTCCTGGATGGGTCCCATCCCAGGTCTCTGTGCACCCTCAGCCTGCTTGCTGGAGGGGTGGGATGAGAAGCAGAAAAGCCACTGATGCCACGTAAGCACTGTTCAGCAGTAACAAAATCCCTGGGTTATCGACACTTCCCAGCACAAATCCAAAACACAGCCCCATACCAGCTGCTGTGAATAAAATTATCCCATCCAAAACTAGCACAGCAGTCCAGAGCTGGACCCAGCATTGCAGGGGGTTCTCCCCAGATCACTGGGAGCAGAGGGGCAGGATCCCCCTCTCACCTGCTGCCCACGCTGCTGGGGGTACAGTCCAGACCCTGCCTGCCAGTGGCAGTGGGGAGGTCCCTGTTTAACACCTGCAGATGGGACAAGGAATCCTCGCACTCCCAGGGGCCACCGAACTCCTCTGAACACACTGCAGAGTCCATCTGTGCACGCACAGCAGGCTGCTCGCTCAGAGCTACTGCCGCTGCCGCAAACAAGTTTTCTCCCAATCCAGACAAAAGCGTGAAGTCTTCAGATCCTCCTTGGACTTAATTCCTAAAATCAAAATGAGGATCTATTCAGAGGAATCTAATTCCATAACAGCTATCCTGTAAAAGTGAGCAAACTGTAGGATTTCCTTATGCTCTGACTCAGGGTAATGTAGGGTCTTCTTAGCGGGGGGAAACGATAATTCTTTTACAATTTTCCTGCCTTTTCCAAGGTCTAATTGCTCCGGGATGTCCTTGATAAAGGACACTAAGTGGGGGTTGTTCTGATTAGAAGTGTAACATCTTGCCCTAATACAATGCTAGTTACGTTCTAGTGTTAGTCTTCAACAACAGTGTAATGGTCAAACTCACTTATTGTAGCTACTCTTAAACTTATTATGCCCATTTTTTAAGGACTTGTCCTCAGACCCTTGCAGGTCACAAGTTACTTGAGGCTTATGGTGGCAGAAACATAATTTCTAGGTTTTATTTCACAGTTCTCAGATTTGTGCGTCTATTCTGGAAGAATTTAAAACGTCCTTCAGGAAGCGAGGAGGCTTAATGACTAGAACCTCGCCTGGGCAAACCAGGAATGGCACACCCGGCAGGCTACAGGTTCTTTCTCAGTGGGGTTCGATGGTGCTTTCTCAGCATTAACTTCTAAGGAGATGGCTGAATTAAGACGAGGCATCTCCCTCCTTAGTCCTCTCCTGGTGAGCCAAAGAAGGTGACGGTGCAGATTTTACAGCCTTATTAGTCAGCCGGAGGTCTGCTCACGCTCCAGTGCTTGGTGCGCCCCAGTTCAGGTTTTTGCTGCGGCCCTCAGGACCTGTTTTCCCAGGTGAAGGTGACGTCAGGAGACCGCCCGGCTCGCCCGCTCCCGGCAAGGGCTGAGCCCGCCCGGCCCCTCCACTCCCGGGGCTCCGGAGTCGCTCCCACAGCGACCGACACCCTCCAGCACCGGCGGGAGCCGGCAACGCCCTCCCGAGAGGCGGCCTTTAATCCGGCAGCACCGACAGGCGCAGGTGTCTCACCGTTTTCTAGGAGAAGCGCAGGCACCCTCCGGACCTCCCTCCCGGCCCAGTGCCCCCCGCCGGCACCATCTGTCCCGCTTCCCGGGGATCACTAAAGTCATACCAGGACTCCCTCCAGCCGTAGCTGCTTTCTCTCCGTGGCCACTGCCTTAGAGAAAAGCACGAAGATCATTTTGCTCTTCTTCACTGGTGCTGTTTTTCCTGCTTCTTCATGAATATATCGACTACCACAAATCCTTGGAGAACTAACGTGACTCCTCGGACTGTAAAAGCTACAGAGGCTTTCCCCCTGTGTTTCATGACCTACCTTTCCAGCCACAAATTGTGGGATGGTGGAAAAGTGTTCTGACAAAGTATTGCGTGCTAGTCCTGTTTGTACGTACTTTCTCTGACCATCCTACAACATCCTGTGGGGAGGAGTAAGTACAGTTGAGAAAAAGTGCTTCCTGCTATTCAATTTGAACCCACTACCTTCTAGTTTAATTTAATGCCCTTTTAGTTTGGGTACTGGAGGCAAAAAATGGACAGCTGCCCATGTTCATACTTTGTAGATGTCTTTACTCTAAAGAGTTGTAGCTCAGATTTATAATAGCCTTTTCTCAAGATGTGAGGCATGAGGCTTTCATATTTGCAATACATTCAGGTTGTGAGTTCCCTCTGACTCTGGGTAATGGTGTTATTTTCTCTATTCCTTATCTAATAATGCATAGCATTAGCTGATGCTTCCTTGAAAGGCCCATCTTCTCCTTGATTTATACCAGTATTGAAATAATTACATTAATCAATAAAATATAAAATCAAGGTTGTTTCACCACTTTAAATTTATCAATATTATATTCCCTCTGCCATTTTGGTTGTCCCATCAGTATCATAAGGTTCTTCTAGTGCTGCTCTGGTTTTTATAGTGGGCTCTCACTCATCATTTCTGTTCTGAGCAAGCTCATGTTATGAGCAGTCTGCTGTCTGTGCAGCCTTCATCCCCTTTGTGGGGTATACTTGAATGTGTTGGTCTCATACCCAAAACCAAATGGAATGCTGGGAGCTTTTCCGTAAAATGAAAGGCTAAAGACACTACTAAAATAGTTAAGAGTGGGTACATAGGTGTCTTGAGCACACCAGAATGGAGATATAGGGTGGACTGCTATTTATTTTCAGAGGAAAGAGGGATTGAGATTTAGAGTGGAAAGATAAATCTACAGGCAATGCAGACTGCAAATAAGTCTACATGTGTAGACCACAAAGACAATTATCTATTGGAATACTTCGCACAGCAACTTGTTAGTCTCAGTTGCCATCTTTATATAAGCACCATGTTTTTATTCTGTTTCATCATGCAGCTCTGCTGGGAGTTAAAGTTTGAAGCGGGAATAACTTGTGAGAGTTTGAGGTAGGATCACTGATCTGTGCTATGCAGGTAGTCAGATAAGAAAATCCACTCAGGCTTTATTTTGAAACTATTCTCGCTTTATACTTACAGCTATTAATGAGAGTGATGATGGCAATGGAATAGCAGCTACTTTCACCCTCTGTACTCACACTTCCATTAAAGTAACTTTGCATGAGTGGTCAAGGACAGCCACACGCTGAATTTGATTATGAGAAAGGGCATGTTGGTGCTGGGGCCCCAGGAGAAGCATGTCTGAGCACTGACATTAATTGAGGATCAGAAGCCAAAGTGCTTTGGAGTTCTTTGCAGATCAGTAGGATATTATTTATCGAGTTGTATTTGTGGCATGACAAGTTCTTCTTCCAAAAATTGGTTAAAATTAAATTTGTATTTAGTCTCAAATAATAGGTTCCTTATCGACTATTGTCAAATATTGAATATGAGCCCCTTCAGTTCAGCTTTTTCCCAGCATCAAGAGACTGAAGGAGCAATCATGTCCCTTTTTTATTTCTTCATGGAGCTCCTGAAGACTTGTCTGACTTCTGACCATGTTAGAGCAGCAGGATACCCTTACGCTTGCCTGCATTCCACGCATACCCTGCCTCTATTCATATGCTGAGGTGATTGATTATAGTACTCAGTTTGTAAGGATTCAGAGGGTGCATTTGTACACATGCACAGGCTTTTTCATTTAGTGACATGTTACACAGTAAATATTTTTTGTACCATTTGGAATTGTTTTAATGGAGCCCAGATAATAACCAGCTGCATGGGGGCGGGGCGGGGGGGAGGTAGCTTTGAACAAAAGGCAAATATAGGCTTAGCAATTGGCAGCCTAAAAAAGAAAGTTGGGCATCCTGTTAGATTCACCATACTTGTTCATCACAGTGCTGCCAACTTGATTTGTTCCTTATTTTGTCCAAAATCATTTACTGTGTTAAAATAATGCTTAAGTGATTATTGCCTTTGTCTAATCTAAGGTTCCCCATCTCTTCAGAATGAACTTGCTCCAACATCAGTGTGCTTTCAATCTCTTCCCTTGGAATTTTGCCATCATGAACCCCCAACTCTCACCATCTGGATGTGTCACATTGATGTGAAACTGCTCTCATTGTTGGCTATTCTGTTTTTACAGCTCTCCCTCCCCTCATGGCTCGTCGATCTCAAAGCTCCTCACAGGGGGACAATCCCCTTGACCCTAACTATCTTCCCCCCCATTACAAGGAGTATTACCGCTTAGCTCTGGATGTGCTTACTGAAGAGGGCAAAGAAAGTTACCAACGCTTCCTGGCAGAAGAAGCAGCCCCTGATTTTCTTTGCAACTCAGAGGTGGATCACATCATACAGAATCTCCAGAAACCCCAGTACGCCAATCAGGAAGGTAGCACAGATACTGCAGGTGACAATGACATGGATGGATCCTCTGGGACTTACTGGCCCATGAACTCAGACCTTGCCGTCCCTGAGCTTGACCTGGGCTGGCCAATGGTCTTTGGGTTCAGAGGAACAGAGGTGACAACCCTTGTGCAACCACCACCCCCAGACAATCCCAGCATTAAGGAGGAGGCTCGCAGAATGATTCGAGCAGCTCAACAGGTGAGTCAATGAAGAGCCCGACAAGAGCAGAGATAAAACTGTGTTTGTGTGAAAGATGAATCCAAATGCATCAAGTCCTCAGTTAATTCCCTGAACTTTGCTCCCAGGACCTGACAGAGGGGAAGGATGATTATAGAACTACTCTTCACTGTGTCTGCTCCCTGGTATCATGGAAAAGTGTTTAAGGCTAAAATATACCAAGAGTTCACAGAATCACAGAATAGTTGAGCTTGAAAGGGACCTCTGGAGATGGTCTAGTCCATCCCCCCTGCTCAAAGCAGGGACTATTAGAGAGGGTTGCTTAGGACATTTCCTTGAGTATCTCCAAGAATGGAGCCTTCACAGCCTTTCTGGACAACCCGTTCCAGTGTTCAATCAACCTTAGAGTAAAGGAGGTTTTTCCTATGTTTAACTGGAGTTTCCTATATTTCAATTTGTGTCTTGTGTCTTGTCCTTTCACTGGGTACCTCTGGGAAGATTTTGGCTCCATCTTCCTTGCACCCTTCCATCAGGTATTTATACTTACTAATAAAATAAGAGTTGGGAAGGACAGGGAGATAGAGCTTTGAAGCTACTTCCCATATTATCAGCATATAAATTCAGCTCTATAGTGGCTGACTGAACATTAGCCAAGAAGTTATATGAAAATGGCCATGGGTGTGTTGGAGGGGTGAGCAGGTAGTGGATGAGCAGCTCAATACAACCTTCCAGTGTGGTTATTTGACCAAAAAATACTGGATTAATGAGTAAGGGAACACTCAGTGGCAGTGAGGTTTTTCTCTCACCCTCATAGACAGAATATGTGCTCTAGATAGCAATTCTGTTTCCAGTTCTGGGTCCCACAGTGTTTAAAGGAACCTTTAGACAGGAAGGTTCCTGCTTGAAAAGGAGGTTGAAATGGAGAGGGTACAGCAGTGCAGCTTTGGAAGGTGAGGTATTGGGGAATGTGAGCAGTCAGGGCATAAGCAGGCACAGATCAACGATGTCTTTCTTGCATTCTTTTCCTAGGTGGTAGCCATAGTAATGGACATTTTCACCGATGTAGATCTGCTGTTTGAGGTGCTGGATGCTGCTGCTCGCAGAGTGCCTGTGTACATCTTGCTGGATGAAATGAACGCTCAACTTTTCCTGGACACAGCTGCTAAATGCAGAGTCAATCTTAACTATGTGGAGGTGAGCAAACTGCAGACCTGCCCTCCCCTAATTTGCGTCCTGAGGGGAATATGTCCTGGGACACAGAGGGCTGTTACGACAGTAAAAACCTGACAAAGGGGAAAATGGGCCAGAGCGAAATATGAGTAAGAAGAAAGGTGGTAGAGCTGGCACAACAGTACAGGGCTGAGGACACTCAGTTTATCCTGTTTATTGATCCATTGTGTGTGCAGACAATCACAAGAGCTGAAGTATAAAAACTCTTGGCAGGGTGGAAGTTAAAAGAGCAAGGGGAAGAAGGAGGGGCAGGGGGAAGTAACAGCTTCCAACTGAGTCAGTGCCTTGTCTGGTTTGCAGTTCCTAAGGGTGAGGACAGTTTCTGGCCCAACCTACTACTGCCGCACAGGGATGTCCTTCAAAGGCCACGTGAAGGAGAAATTCCTCTTGGTGGACTGCATGGTGGTGCTGAGTGGCAACTACAGGTGAGAAGCCCTGCAATGTTACTTGTCCCAGTTCCAGTGAGAATGAGGCTGGTTAATTGGTAAAGCAGTGCTTCAGCACTTCCAAATCAACAGCAGTGGCAAAAGTTTGTCTCAGTGAAGGATACCGAGCAGCACTTTTGAGGAAAAATACACCATTTTGCAATTGAGGTAGATACACCAGCTAAATGAGCCCTCAAGCCCAGACACCCAAAGCCAAGCTTCCTTCACAGCAAGAGTGTAAACGATATGTAAGAATGATACAGCAATTATAAGGTGTTGTGTGTTAAGCCCCATAGGCAGCTAAGCACCACGAAGATGTTCACTCACTACTCCCAGCAGCATGTAGGAGAGAATCAGAAGGGAAAATGTTAAGAAAAGTCATGGGCTGAGATAAAGACTTTAATAGCTAAAGCAAACATGCACTCACAAGCAAAGCAAAATGAGGAATCCATTCCTAGTTCCCATCAGTGAGCAGGTATCCAGCCATTTCCAGGAAAGCAGAACTTGGCTTGGGAAGACCAATGCCATAATGCTGAACATCTTCCTCCTTCCTGTACAGAATCACAGAACAATTGGTCTGGGTGACCTCTGGAGGTCACTTTCAACCTCATCTGTTCTGTGATTCTGTGAAAACTGGGCTCAGAACTCCAGATACAGTGTCACAAGAGTGCAGACTAGGGAGGGAATAGTCCCTTCCATTGACCTGTTGGCTGTACTGCTTCTACTACTGCATCCTGTTGGTTGAGCCAATGCTGCAAAGGTCCTGCTGTCTTTTTTCATCTTGTTGCCTGACAGAACCCCCAAATGATTTTCAGCCAAGCTGCTTTCTAGATAGTAATCTAGATAGCCTTTATTGGTGTGTGTGGTTGTTCCATTCCTGGTGCAAGATTCTGCATTTGCCTTTGCTGAATTTCATGAAGTTGCTGTCAGAACATTTCCCCAGCCTGTTGAGGTCCCCCTGCCTGGCACATCAGCTGCACCATCCCCCCATTCTGGTGTCATCTGCAAGCTTGCTGAAGGTGCACAGTGTCCTGTTATCCAGGTTGTTAATGACAGCATTAAAGATGATTTCCCCAAGCTCTGACTCCCAAGGAACACCACTTGTCATGGTCCACCAGTCAGACTTCAGATCACTGACCACTGCCTGTTAAACGTTACAGTCCAACCGCCTGCCTGTTTGCTGTGTGCCACACTCATTCTGTCTGCAGCATTCCAGTTTGGCCACATGATACCTATGTAAAGGCCCTGTGGAAGCCTTTGCTAAAGTCAGGAAAAACATCATCTTCTGCTGTCCCCTTGTTCGTGCAGCCAGCCTTCCTTTCAGAGGACAATCAGATTGGGTCAGGCATGTTTTGCTCTTGGTAAATCCCTGCTGTCTGATCCCAGTTGTTTTTCTGTTATTCCTGTGCCTGGAAATAGTTTCCAGGAAGAATTGCTCCACAATTTTCCCTCAGACTAAGACAAGGCTGACTTGCTCTAGTCCCCCAGTTGATCCTTTTGCACCCTCTTTAAAGATGGGCACAAGATTTTAGTTATAAAACCCCATTACGACCCAAAGTAATGGCAGGAACATCTACTTCATCTAAGGATTATTACTAGCTCACTGTCTTGCTGTTGCTACTACTGACTGCCTTTTTTAGATTTAAAGTCATTTATTGCCTTGTTAAATCCTCTGCAAAGATGCAATGCCAAATCAATTAATAACTCTGAGGCTTGGGAGCGATAGTGTGTAATGAACAGCTGCCTGAGCAGGCTATAATATAAGAATTAATAAATAAGGAGAATTTTCTTCAGGCAAGCAAGTGGTTTAATGTAAAGTAGTACAATTGAGTTACTTGATGCTAATACACTATCATCGCTTCTGTTTCTCTTTGTAGTTTTATGTGGTCTTTTGAGAAGATTCACAGAAGCATTGCGCACATCTTCCAGGGGGAGCTGGTGGCCAGCTTCGATGAAGAATTCCGGATTTTGTTTGCACAGTCAGAACCTCTCGTTCCTCCAGCCAATGTCTTAGCAAAGGTAGAGAACACGTTTGCCATGACTCCTTTTGGCAATAACATGCCTTTCTTTCCAAAAAAATCACCCCTGATGTTCCAGAGGGATGACAGTCTTTTTCCCTCCTTTATGGACCGAGTTGATCCAGACAGGTACCTCCTGTCAAATTTCAGGCGGGATGACATGCTGCGCCACACCATGGAGGGGTCGGCCATGCGAATGTATAAAAAGGTAGAAATGGAGAATTCTCAGATGGATCCTGTCAGGGGTTTTTTCCGTTCCAAGCAGCTGGAGCTGGATGCTTTTAAGAGACACAGTTTTGCAGAAGGAACATTTGAAAATTTTGCTTCTTCTAAACAGTATGCCAGGCAGATGTTCATGAACAATATGGATGAATTTAAAATCCAGTCTAGTCATTTTCAGAAGGATCAGTTCTACCAGTACCAGTTTGAACAGCCCCATCTTTCTGGCAGACCTCAGGGACTCTTTGAGAGAATCCGGGGTGGTAGGCCAGGATTCAATGAACTGGAAGACTATGGAGAGGGACCCAGATACCCTGAACTTGAATCCAATTATCCACAGGAGTGTTTCCCCTTAAGGCTGGATTATGTGCCTTCAAATTCCTCCAGGGAAGTGAGACATGGCTCTGATCAGCTGAATACTGCAGGCAACAGCCCAATGGGAATGATGCTAAGAAGGCAGAATATAGGACAGAAATTTATTTGCCAGACTTCTCCTACACAGAAACAAAGCCTTGAACAATGCCTGTTCTTACAAGACAAAGATGAGGACCAAGATGAAGACAAGAACACGCAGGAAAATAGAACAGGTTTACGTAACTGGAGGATTTCTTCATACCTTAGTGCATACCAGTCCGAACCAGAAGAAGGTCTTCCAATGCCTATGGAATCAGAGGCATATAACGATGTTCTTGGGGATAACCTCACAAAGCATCCCAGTGACCTCATCCCAGCCTTCAAGTCCCCTATATCTTTTAATAGCAAGCCACTGGGAATTGAAAGTGCCAAAGAATTTGCAGATCCTGATAGAGTAGGTGAAGAAACCCCTATAATGAAACAAGATGCCTTTAGATCCAGAATAAATCCTTTGATCCAACGGAGCTCAAGACTCAGGTCCTCTCTGATTTTCAGTGCTGCCAAGTTAGATCATCCTAACACCACAATAGAAAAGGTTCAGATGATCCAAAAAGAACAAATGTCCAGTGAGATGACAAAAGACAATGAAACTATAAAGACAGCCGCCTCATCTAAAGTGGCAGAACTTTTAGAGAAGTACAAAGCTGTGGGCAAAGACACAGAGCGAGCTACAGTCACTCAGACCAAAGCTGTTTCCGGTTATCTACAGGAAGAATCACAGAACACAGAGAAGAAATGTACCAAATCTGTGCAATACAAGATTCTTGAGAGTAGAGTACTAGACTCCAAAGACTCCTGCACTACTTACAAAGTGCATGGAGAGGTGGACAGACCATTTGGAATGGCCTCATCCACTCCCCAGCTTGTTGACACATTGAGTAAAGACCCCCTAGCACATATTAGCACTAAGGTGGACAAATTATCATCTCGTTTTTACCCCATAGATAATAAACCTGCTTTTCCAGAGAAGGAGAGTCTTATATTTGTGGGAGACACTCAGAAATTAAGTCTTCCAGAGAAGAAGGAAAGAGTGACATTCAAAGAAGACACTCAAAATTTAGTCAATACGGAACTGAAGAAACCACATATTAGGACAAATACCACATCAGTTCTTGAAAACTTATCCAGAAGTCAAGGATCTGACAGTTCTCTCAATAAATCTGAGGAAGACTGTTCAAAACAAGAACAAAATCCAATGGAATTTTTAAGGAAGGGGTCACTACGTCTGAAGCAGTTTTTGAACCCAAAAGGTGAAAAGAAATTAGAGGAGGAACCCACTTCTGAGAGTGGGAAATCTGACAAGCAGGCTGTGGCTCTCAAACGATCTTCCATAGGAGACTGTCAAGAAATGATGGAGGAAGAAAAATCCCATAAATACGCAACACCACTTCCTCCCAAAAGCAGCCAGCCAACACAGGGGAGATTTCCTTCATCCACAGCTAACATCCTATACAGCAGCAACCTCCGTGATGATACCAAGGTGATTTTGGAACAAATCTCTGCAAACAGTCAGAAGAACAGAGCTGAACTGGCCAAGCAACTACCATCCACTAGTAATCCTGATCTTTCTAAGTCAACTACAAGCTTGGAAAAGAAAGGTGAGAAGGAGAAAAGCTGTAACATCCACAGGTCAGAGAGTTTTGGGAGCCAGAAACGAAATCTTCAGCGGCAACCATCAGAGGATAGAGATACCCTGCTGAAAAAAATGGAGAACATGCGGAAGGAGAAGCGAGTCTACAGTAGATTTGAGGTCTTCTGCAAAAAGGATGAACATACAAGTCAAAGTGAAGAGGAATATGACACAGATGCCAAAGACAAGAAGATGGGAAAATTCATGCCCAAAATCCTGGGGACCTTCAAGACCAAAAAATGATTTAATTCCATATAATCACTGACTGTCAAAGTGGAATGAGGAAGTAACTGGTTTATGATGGCAATAAGCACCACAGTCAATCCTCTTCATGGTTAGTGAGTGGAAATGTGGTCAGCATTAGACTCCCATGGCACAATTTGCCCAATAAAGTAATGTGGTATCAGGCGACCTTATCACAGTATATTTCAAATAAAACTATTAAATTGCCAAGATGCTTAAAACAATGAAATAAAGTAAGAGTCTCTTTATGTTACGCTCAGGGAATATCATCAGCAGACAAAACAATGCCACTTCCAGAAGGAAAGACTGAAAAATAGGAATATCAATACACGAGCCCAGTCCAGGAAGGAGGAATACATATAGACACGCATGTCCATTAACTGGAAAACATATTTAAAGACCAATTCTTTCTCAGGTATAGTTATCTTTTCTTCATATCTAGTATTGAAACAAATACAGGAGGCACCTTTTTGAAGGCTTACAGGAGAAAAAAAAAATACCGTGAACAACTCTTTGCCCTTATCTATGGTTATGGTCTTGTCTAGCAGTACACGCTCAGCTTTCATATTTACCATTTTCTAAGCCTAATGGTTCTGGTTTAATACGGGTTTGTTTCCTTATGTATAATGGAAGTATTGCTTTAGGGGGTGAGCTGAAACAAGCAGCTGAAAGGCCATTAAAAAACCTAAGTTGACAGGCTATTAATAGAGAAAGACATGGTTTAGAACTCCTTTTCAGCTGAGTCAGGACTTTAATTAAGCATCTAAAGTGCTGTCTTGGACAAATAGTAACTTCCTTGACAACGTAACACCAATTCATTAAGTGATATGGGGAGGAGGGGACAGTCATCTGATAGGACATCTTTCCATGTAAAGACAGGGAAAGAAGGGACACGTAACAATGGGAGGAATAAGGCTGCTGGAATTTTCAAAACCAGAAGTGTTTTATCTCATGTACCTATTTTGTAGTAGTTTGGTATTGAGCTTAACCCTGAAGCTTTAGAACTGTCCAAATTAGCCTGGAGGTTGGCACTGCTGTGTTACAGTGTCTGGCAGGACAGATGGTAGAGACAGAACGCTCTACGTGATGTTTAGTTTCTTAGCTATTTGGTCTTTTTCCTCAGCTTGGACTGCCTGGCACCCAGCAGGTCTGCCAAATTGGCAGTATTTTTTTTCCTATCTTTGTGCTGTAGTCTAAGGAGATGACAGGGAAGAATGCTCTCGTGTGGAACTAGGCTTCTGAATTTCCCATTAGCCAGACTTTCATGATTACCTGTTGGTGACACTAGCGGCAAGCTCAGCAAACCAGTTCAGGTTTGTGGGTGACGGAGGCAAGAGGCTGCATCGGTTCCTTAAGGTAACTTTAGTAGGGTCTTTAAAACTTCAGCTTTTTTTTTAGGATGCCAGCTCCAATGGTAATTATATGATTTATCAGGCTTTATATAATTTACAATCTGTAACAATTAATGATTATTTTACTGTCTGTTGAAAACCTGGAGAAATGAATATGTGGATTGACTGATTTGGAAAAAAAAAATTAAGCTGATTTTCATATTAATACAGATGGTGGTAAAAAACTGTAAGACTCAAGAGGAATTATCATTTTAACATGAGGAGATACACCTAGAAATAAAGAGAGGGGGAAAAAAAGTAAAGGAGGGAAGAAGTGGCCAAAACTGGAAAAAAAGCTGAAATTAATTTCTTATGGTTATTCCATATTGTATAAACATATACCATTTCAGATACAGCCCATAATCTCTTACATACATACAAATTCATAAATGAATGCTGTATGTCAACCTTTTTGTAATGTCTGCTTTCAGTAATGGATCAGATCCAGTCATTGATGGGTCCCAAAATGAACTGTAACAATCAGTACAGTTGTTTGCTGCCAGATAATAAACATAAATTATTCTGCTCTAGAGAGAAAGATTGGAGATACATGTGTATATAAATATTTCTCTCCTATTATGTGTAAGCTAGCCCTGATCTCATAGAATGGTAGGGGTTGGAAGGGATCTCTGGATGTCATCGAGTCAAGCCCCTCTGCTAGAAGAGGCCACACAGGAACAGATCTAGGCAGGTCTGGAAAGTCTCAGAGAAGGAGACTCCACAAGCTCTCTAGGCAGTCTTTTTCAGGCTCTGTCACCCTCACAGGGAAGAAGTTCCTCCTCATGTTGAGGTGGAACTTCCTGTGTTTCAGCTTGTGACCATTACTTCTTGTCCTATCACAGGACACCACTGAAAAGAGCCTGTCCCCTTCTACTTGACCCCCACCCTTCAGCTATTTGTAAACATTCATAAGATCCCCTCTCAGGCTTCTCTTCTCCAGGCTAAACAGCCCCAGGGCTCTCAGCCTTTCCTCACCGGAGAGATGTTCCAGTCCCTGCATCATCTCTGTAGCCTCTGTTGGACTCTCTCCAGTATTTCCCTGTCCCTCTTCAACTGGGGAGATCGGAACTGCACACAACACTCCATGTGTGGTCTCACTGGGGCAGAGTAGAGGGGGAGCAGAACCTCCCTCGACCTGCTGGCCACACTCTTCTTTATGCACCCCAGGAGCCCACTGGCCTTCCTGGCCACAAGGGCCCATTGCTGTCCCATGGAGAACTTACTGTCCACCAGGATGCCAAGGTCCCTCTCCATGGAGCTGCTTTCCAGCTTTCCAACCCTAACCTGTACTGGTACTTGGTGCTGTTCCTCCCCAGGTGTAGGACTCTACACTTATCCTTGTTGAACTTCATGTTCTGTGTAATTCTTATATCATTCCATACCTCCTCAGCCTTTCCCAAACCTAGCTGCACCAGCATTGTTCTGTAACAGACAAGTTAGAAATGTAATTATTTTTATTGTCACAGATTACATTAACATTTTAGAACGTTGCTGGTTTTGGTTAGATTTTTAGGATTTTATCTTGCTTAGCATGATGCATTCGGTGTCCTGAGCAGAACCAGAATGACTCATCTCTTCTAGTTACATGTTGATTACCAGCTGTTGTAGGTGTATACAGATATTGCAGAATAATTCATTCACTTGGTAATAACAGAAGCCATTTTTAGACTAAAAAGTTAATGTTACAGCCCATTGCCTCTCAGGTCTGAGACCAGGCTCACAGAGGATCTTGGCTGTCGTGCTGTGTCATCGGATTGCTCGGTGCTGGGCTTTCAGGGGCAGTCCCAGACCTGTGTTGGGCAGCGGGCTCCCTTTTCCATGCATGAGAACTGTTGTCTTGACCTCATGAAAGCCATCATGCTGCACAGAGCGCTGCCTGCACAACATGCTCACCCTGTCACTGCCATTTCCTATATCCACCTGTACCCCAGATAGATGGGAAAAGACTGTTCTATGAATATACCAGAATGAAACAGCACTTCCCTGGGAGCTGCATTCCCAGCTCCCTTGTACTACCAGACATAAGTGACCACACCTGATACCAGAGGTGAATGCACTATTATACTTAACTAGCCTTTGCTGTCTAGGTACCAAAAGGTAAAGTGGGTATTCTCTCAATGACAGTGGCACTCCCATGTTGGAATTTAGTGCCCGAATCCCCTCCTCTGTAACTGTAGCCCCAACATTCAGGAATGGTAATCGTTTATCCCAGGTGAAGTAAAATTTCCGTGGCAGAGACTTCTTATAAGAACTTCAAGTTAATGAGGAGAATGTATCAAAAATCAGCATTAAAATAGGAATATAGTTTTAAAGGTTACTATAGTCCCACTGTTGCCTGGTGACAACTTCATGACGTTTCAGCAATTGTATCTCTTGCAACATAGCTTTCTGAAAGAAAAAAAAAAAATTACCATACTATTCATTGAACAAGACACCCCTGTATTTTTTCCTTTCACACACAGCAAACACTGATTGAAAAACAAAGTTTTTCTGTAGTGCACTATAAAGTATTTCTTATTACAGTATTTACAATATTACATGCTAGGTAAGCTATTGAATATTGTAGCAGAACCTGCCTGTATTTAAAATGGTTTTTACTCAATTTTAATGAAAATAAGCCACCATTGATTATGTTCGTTTACCCCAGAAAAGTAATAGAAATCAGTGGAAAACAAAATGAAGGGCTTTAAAATTATTTAGTTTACTCATCTTTGTCTTCAGAGAACACGGTTAAACCTGTTCTACTCAAAAAAAATAAAAGTCCGTATTTAGGCAGTGCACCTAAAACTGCTAAAGAATCATAGAATGGGTTGGAAGGGGCCTTCAAAGATCATCCAGTTCCACCCCCAGTGCAATGGGCAGGGACACTTTCCACTACAGTGGTTTGCTCAAAGCCCCATCCAACCTGACCTTGAACACTTCCCGGGATGGGGCATCCAAAATCTCTCTGGACAACTTGTTGCAGTGTCTCACCACCCTCATCGTAAAAAATTTTTTCCTTACATTCAATCTAAACCTACCCTTTTTCAGTTTAAAACCATTACCCCTTGTCCTGTCAGTACAGGCCTTGGTAAAATCTCTCTTGTCCATATTATAAGCCTCCTTTAAGTAATGTACAAGAAAGTCTCCCCAGAGCCTTCTCCTCTCCAGGCTGAACACTCCCAGCTTTCCCAGCCTGGCCTCCCAGCAGAGGGGTTCCAGCCCTCCCAGCATTGCTGGGGCTCCTCTGGCCCCGCTCCACCAGGTCCCTGTCTCTGCTGTGCTGAGGACTCCAGAGCTGGACCCAGCACTGCAGGGGGGTCTCCACAGAGCACTGGGAGCAGAGGGGCAGGATCCCCCCCTCCCCTGCTGCCTGTGCTGCTGGGGGTGCAGCCCAGGGTGCCATTGGCTGCTGTGCACGGGTCCAGCTCAGCTCCAGCTGCTCACCCCCAGCACCCCCAGGTCCTTCTCCCCAGGGCTGCTCTCCAGCCCTTCACCCCCAGCCTGGGCTGGTACTGGGGGTGCCCTGACCCAGGTGAAGGACCCTGCACTTGGCCTGGTTGAACCTCATGAGGTTCATAATATGCGTACATTCAAGTATCAGAATATTGCCATTTGGTGTGATTTTGTGCAGTAATTCAAATGAGGAATATGAAGTGACAGTATTTTTTGTTCAGTATAGGAACAAGTAAGTGCTGTGCTCTTGTCTGGTAAGACTGGAAGGCAAAGGGATTAGATTCTCTTTCCTGTTGGTTTGTCCAGAGGAGAAGTTCCATGCAATGAATAAAGCATTTCCCTTCAGCTGGGGCACCTGTCAAATGCCTGTTCGGTTTTGCTTTCCCTTGGTTAGGGGGCTCAGTTAGAGTCTGCTGAGCTGAACTGTACTTCACCTGGTTCGAACATGTGCACATTCACTGCTCGTATTGCTGAGAGGACTTTGATATTGGAAGACTCTGCAGTGCAGATTTGCATATGGTTCCATAGGCCTGGGAGTAGCTGCCCATGGATGCTTTTGGATCACCGGCAGCTCCCATATTTGCAGTAATCTGGAACATTTTTTTACTGGACTTCAGAAGGGGACGAACCTCTTTGCTGTGAAACTGAGTATTTCTTGGATTCTGTGCAAGAAAGAAAAGACAAGATAGTTAGTAACCTGTCATCAGCTTTCTAAAATACAAATAAGGAAAGCAGATTTTGCTTCAGCTGAGGAGCAGGACAGATTTTGAATGTTTTATGAATAATAAACAAATCAGACTGTTTTGTAAGATCGTGAGTAGGATGGTGAGAATGATGTGAGGGAGAAGGGCTTAAGAGTGGGTGTATCATGAGCAGTAGAGCAAGATACAACAAACTAATCCTGCACTGGAACAAAAGCCCAGAGGCCCGTTAGGCTAGTGGGCTGTTTTCAATGGCAGTGAATGCTTTAAGTGTATGTACAAAAGACATCATCATCATCATCACCATTCCCCAGTATTTCCTCCTGGCTTCTGCCAGTCAAATGGCTTGGTGACTTTCCGAGTTGGAAACTGCATCTGGATACTGTGTTTATCAGCCACCACGGGCCAAAGTTAATAACACACTAACACCTTACATTACTACATTACATTTGAATCTGCCATTCAAAAGCAGAGCTGCTTTACTGCTGCTTATGCTTTGCAAACCTCTGTGGTTAAATGAAAGGCGAGAGTTTGATTCACTGGCTGTTGCCCCAGCTACTCTAGGAGTTTTTCCTGGTAAAAAGGCTGAGAACAAGAATTTAATGAACCTGACAGGATATTGAAAATTAATACAGAGCACACTGGAATGTCAGAACTTTTCATCTCCTGCCGAGGCTGAATGAGAAAGATGGAAAAGCCAACATTCATTTCATGTAAGATCAGCCACAATGCTGATGTCCTTCTACCACAGCATCCTGTCTCTGCCACTAGTCAGTATTAGCCTCTCAGGGAACAACTATAAAGCACAGGGCATGTGTAGGGTGGTCTCCCTATTGTGCTCTTCCAGTAGCAGAAAGTTGGTCACAATTACCTGTTCTTCAAAATGCATTGCTCATGTGCACATCTGCACATGCAGCTATCTCCATGATCTCATATCGTGGAATAAATGGCTTGATACTTGCTCCACACTTGTGCAATAAATGAGAATCATTGAATCATAGATTTGTCAGGGTTGGAAGGGACCTTAAAGATCATCCAGTTCCAACCTCCCTGCCAATGGCAGGGGCACCTCCCACTAGAAGTTCCTCTAAATGGTTCCTCTCACTCAAAACATTTTGAATGGGAGCTGAAAGACAGGTTGCAAGTGTGCATGTGGACATGCTTGGAAGTTACTGGCAATGATGTCTCCTTTTAGCAGTTATTGATATGTATTTTCATATCAATAACTGCAAGTGCCTGCAGCTTGTTTCTAGCTGGAAATGGTTCAGATCATTCAGAGCTATGTTCAGAGAAATAATTTTCTTCATGGTAAATGTGATATTGCATGCTGACGCAAAGCAGGTTATCCCACCCAACTCATCTTTGACAGCGGTGTCTGTCAGAAGTCCCTTCACACAGCTGTGCTACATTTTGAGTGGTTTGGAGCTCCAGCACATAGATGGACACTCAGGTATTCTTTTGTGGGGCTGTGAGAAAGTCCCACAACAAATAAAACAATCTTTAGTGTCACAAAAAAAGATAATCTACAGTGCCTTCTTCCATATTCTTCCTCTGCCATAAACTTCCTCTGACCACCTTGTGTTGACTAGACTCTCGTTGAGCTAGTCAGAAGACAACTAGCTCAGGAGAAAGAAAAAGTAGGGACAAGGAGGCCATTTAAGAGCCCAGTGAGGATAAGAACTTTTACAAGGAAGTGTAGCCAAGAACAGAGAAGAGGGAAGAACAGAGAGGACAGGACTGAAACCTTCACTGTTCAGCAACAGCAAACCATTAGGTTGATCCTAGAATTAGTGCTAATTCTCCATCGGAGTTGTGAATATTCAAAGTCTTAATCTGGTTAAAAAAAGAATTTGCTACCTGCACACTTTGGACAGGACAAGCCATCACTGAAGATAATTTAAAACCAACCAGCCTGTGATTCTCAAAGTCAAAGGGAGTTTTTGGTGCTGCTGACAATCTGAACAATGCAGTAATATGGAATGGTGTTCAAATCCTCAGTTGTCTGAAGTGATAAAATTGAAAGTAGATTGGAGTCCAAAATTAGCCTGTTGTCTAGAACAAGGGCAGTCATATAAAAGTCATATCTGAGCACATCTTAAAAAGACATGACATTAAAAACTCAAGATCACAGGTATTGCAGGGTGTCAGGGGTTGGAAGGGACCTTGGAGATCTTCAAGTCCAACCCCCCTGCCAGAGCAGGACCATCTAATCTAGCACAGGTCACAAAGGAACGCATCCAGGCAGGTTTTGAAAACCTCCAGAGAAGGAGACTCCACAACCTCTCTGGGGAGCCC
>JAAGNO010005937.1:0-24093 GCA_033439905.1 Ceryle rudis | reverse complement strand
CCCCTCCACTGAGGCGGTGGGATCCTAAAATGGCGTCCGGCTAGCCTGAGGAGGGGTCGCGTCTCGCGCTCCATGCAGCTGCAGACCCACGCGCTGCCGAGCGAGGGGGGCGCGCGGGCCTGACCGAGGGCGCGGCGGCCGCAACGACACAGCCGGGAGGGTCCCGGGCCGAGGTGCCGGGCGCGGGGTGGGGTGTGTGTGGCCCGCGGAGCCGATCCCAGGGGCAACCCTGGCCTCGCCGCCTCCCTGCCTCTGCCTCACTGTCTCCGTGAGGAGGCTCCGAGGAGCCGGTTTATTGCTAACTAATTCTAGATGCACCCACGGCCCTTTACACCCAAAGCGAGGGATGTGATCATCAGCCCTCCGGTGTAAACTGAGGTAGGCATGAGGTTACTGCAGGTGGACCTACGGTACGGTCACTCAATCCTAGAAATGCTGCAGTTAGGAGGAAAGAGGACATTTTCAAGTGCTGCAGTGCAGGCTGTTTGCCTCCCCCCCAGCCCATCCAGCGCCACAGCCTGGATTCTAAGGGTTGTGAATAACTGGTTTCTGCGACACTAAGGTGAAGCAGGCAGTCGCTGTGGGGGAGTACAGACACAGCAGGATCCCTCAGCCCGGAGAAGCAGGAGTCCACCCCGCAAACCGCTGCACGCACTCTTTCCTCCAAAGCAGGAGGGCAACGCTTCACCTGGAGAGCTATGTGCAAGGAGAAAAAGAGCAGAGGACATGGAAAATAACGGGAGTGAGAAACAAACCCCACAGCAAACTGGTTGCTGTAGCCGCTTCAGCAAAGCCCTGAGGAGGAACAGGACGTTACGTGGCCCATCTCTTGCATGTAACTGAAGCGCTAAGAAGCCCTGGGAGCATGCCCACAGCACTGCAAAGAGCACCGTCAGACCTGCAGCAGCAGGGCTTTCCCTTTGTGTACAGGAAGATAATCAGCTCTCATTCTTTCATTAGTGCCCTTGTCCACAAGAGGCATCTTTAGGGCTCTCAAATCCTCGACAGAGTCCTGCTGGGGAGGAAAAAAAAAAAAAAAGTGGGTCATCTTCACAACAGCCTTTCAAAACAAAAACAAAGCCCTATAGCTTTGTAAATATATATAATTTGTATATTAAAAATACAATTTATATATTATATATAAAATACATACTCATATATATGTATATACACACGTTAAAAAATCCATGGTTTTAATTACTGAGGGATCCAAGGATTTGCTGCCTCTGAGCCTTTATCTGCTGTATCTCGGTCAAACCTCCTAAGGCTGCATTTGAAATCACACTGAGCTAAGAAAACGAGTGATTAAAGCAGAACAAGGGAGTCAGGGGATTAGTTTATTCTGCATGGCCTTGAGCAAGTCATTTTTAGCTCTGAGACCCTAATCTTACAGTGAACCAGGGGCAGATGAAACACTTGAACACCCACACAAAGCACACTCAAGTTTTTTTTCATCTGAAAAATGGGCATAACACCACATACCTCTCTCTCCAAGAAACATCTTAATCATTAAACTGTATTAAATGCTTGGAAATGTGAAGTTTTAAAATTATTAAGTAGCAAACCAGATTAACATTTTGCAATGCCATCAGAGTCAAAAAGGAAGAATGACAACACAAGCACCCATTGTAGTCAGCTCACAATAGTCACCGGAAAAATCTAACACTAGGAAGCTGTAATAGTATCTTCCCCTCCTAACAACCAGCTGTAACTACAAATAGAATACAAAAGATGAGTGACTACATGAATTAGTCCTGAACAGCATCCTCTATCTTGTTAAATGCAGGAAGCCTACACAGAGCAGTTTCAAAGGGACTAATGAAGGAGAAAAGCAAGCTCCGAGATCTCAGTCTTGAATTGCCCAGCTTTCTGACAAAAGGTACCAGTTCTGCAAATAAAGGAACAGATCTTGCAGCTGCTGAGACTTAGAAAACACCCTTTAAAATGCAAGGCTTGTCCTTCATTGGGACCATGACAATTTCGCTGTCCTAAGAGTATTATTCATTCTGTGTATTCAGCATGAGACACTTTGTTGCATTCTTGCTTTCGATGTAGGTGTAATTCTTTCCTAGTCTTACTAGCAGGTGTCACTTGCACTATTGTTCCATTTCCGTGCATGTATGTACAGTGTATCTCACAATCAAGCACTTTATTTGCACATGACAGCTTCGTCTGTGCACTTTTCCTTATCAGAAGTAAATATGATCTGAAAACACGCTAGAAATTGAAAAGTGGATTCCCAGCACCCTCTCGTGGATCTGTGGTGTGATAACGGAATGGTTGGACTTGATGATGTCAAAGGTCTCTTACAACCAAGATGATTCTGCAACCACAAAACATTAGTAAAACTTTTATTACAATTCAGCTACAGGGAACTTACTACTTCTGCAGCAAAACTGCAACAGGGAAGTTAAATATGAATGGCAAAATTTTGTAGTTTATGATTATTTTTAATTCCCAAATAAAACCTTTGTCTTTAGTGCAAGCATCTCCTGTGCCACACTAAAAAAATCTGACAGTTACACACTGGCTCTCGTGTAATATCTGAACCATAATACTATTAGTTCATTGGTGGCAGGGGATCCTGTTTCTATTAAAACATTCATCTATGCCTGCAGGCCTAGTCACGATCAAAGCTGTTGTCATTTAGAAAAAAAATTGCCTGTGGTGGCCACACAGAATTAAGTTCCTTCCAAGAGAAAATAGGATTCTTGCTCTGCTCATTAAGATGCCAGTAGCCAGAAGCTCTTCCTCGCAATGCTTCTGTCAGGTCTGGGAACAAATAGAGGAGTCTGAAAGCTGCTACTGGGTAGATGAGTTTTTCAAATAAAGTGGCTTTCCTCCCCACTGTGTGTGCTTACAGTAAAATGCCCTGTGGAAGAGGACAGAGGTAGAAGTACTTTTTTGTTTTGTTTTTGCACACATCTCTAAGGAAGGGCCAGTATCCCCCATAAGCAGCTGTTTTCCACACGATTTACAAATCACACTAGGTTTTTAAGTCCAGCCTGATGAATTCACAGAAGCCAAGGAGGACTAGTACATACACTATATACTCCTAATTACACATGAAAAAAATCTTTTCCCAAGTCACCTAGATTGATAACACAGCTATGTTATGTATATACCAGAATTTCATCAGTAGTGTGACTTACATGAAAACATTCAGACCATACATGTGAGGTTTTGCTTTAACACAACAGCTTCCAGTGCGTTCTAACCAAATCCTCAAAGCATTTTCAGTGCCTGTCTAAATGCACAAGCATAGCCAGCAAGCATCTGTAATGTTCATCACACTCATAGTGAATTAAAACATGTACAAGGATTCTTGAGCACATCCATCAGATTTTGTTCCTCTAAGGAACTCACAGGTGCTAAAATACGCTCAGTGTTCCAGTCTTTTTTTTTTTTTTTTTTTTTGGATAGCAGCAATAGAATTACCATTCCAGATATACTGAAATTTAAGATGTTTTTCCTCACATGCAGATATTATGGTTCATATTAATAGCCACAGTTAAGTTCTGGAAGTAGAGCTCTGAGAGTATTCTCGCTACTACAGCCAGCCTATGCCCTTCACTGTCATTGCACCCACCTCTGAGAACCTCAGTAGTCCCAAGTCTCACAATACCAAAAGGGTTTAAAAAGGACACCTCTCAAGTCACCGTGCCTCCCATCTACTGCACTGCCCATGTATCTTCAACATAGACCACTGATAACAAAATACAGATTCCCATCAATGTGTCTTTCTTCCCTTTAGCATTTTAGCAAATTTATCTATTTTATTTTTTCTTAGGAAGTATAATTCAGACACATACATATACAGTTATCTTTGAGAAAGTTAACTCTAGACGTTAAAATACTGTAAATTCCTTTGTCATTTTGTCCTATCTTACTTTTATTTTTCACACATATAAATCCTAATATATACCTGTCTATTAGTTCTGTGTTCCCTTCAGAACACCATATGCATCTGTTAGATCCAGAATCGTTTGTGCAGTTAAATGCAAAGCACCTTCAGAAGGTATTCCGACTGCAGAACAAGAGCAGCAGCTCATGCTTCCTGTGTCACATGCACAGGAGGCAGCATCTGAGTTTCATCTGCTCTGTTATGTCCTCCAGGAGAGGAAAAGCTACACAATGCAAGCCTTACCTGTACAGACTTGCACTGTCTCTCTGGTTTTTCTTAAAAAGGGACAAGCTGTTGCCATTTAAAAGGCCTGGCCATAGTATTGTTCCCTTTACAATTGTACATTCCCAATATATAAAGAACAGATTTGTGCTGCCATACTTACTATGGGATAGGCAAAGTGTATCAAAATTAGAAACAAGTGTTTAATAGCCTATATATTCCAGTGAAGTTTGTAAGAAATGAGAGTCTGAAGTTAAGCACCTTTTAAGCACAGTTTTGAAAAGTGAAATCCACAGATCTCAGTAGGAGCTGCAGTTTCTATTCTAGGGAAAAACATTAGCCATGTATTTTGTTGTTTCCTTACATCCGTTTAGTGTAAAGACCTTTGTCAGGAAAATAGTAGGAATATTTCAGATCTGTAACTATGATCACACTCGTAAGAAAACAAAGAGGAAAAATTCCTACTCACCAGATTTTATCTATCATGCTGACCAGGAAATCAAAGCAGAGTAGGCTCCTGCTCCCTCACGGCTTCTTTATGGCATTCCCTTCATTTTGCTGAAGTTGCTGCTCGAAGGAAATAGGAGTAGTTTTGGTAAGCAGAGTTATCCCTGCGGCTGGCTAACATAATTTAGGACAGGCTGTACATTGATTTTCTATCTCCCTTAATAGGTCACACATACAAAACAGATATACCAATTGATTGTTCATCTAAAGCAGAATTAATTGCACACACGGCCACAAAATTTCTGACAACATGATTTGGAATGCAACTAAGAAAACCTCAGTCATGTACATGTGCTATTGCAGGACAACATACAACTCAGCTAACCTGGCAGATGCTATTTAGACCTCTGAACATGTGTAAGGCCACATTTTTGATCATGTAATGCATAGTACGTATCTCCTAAAGATTTGCAAGTTTTTTTTCAACCAGGGCTCTTTTTCCTTTGTTTCCAGTCAGACCACCATCAGTTTGTCAATTCCAGTTAACCAAAATATGTAAATTTTCTAATTTACAGTTATGCCTTTCCAGACTTTGGTCACTGTCTGGCAAATGTCTCTTCAGATACACAGCATCTCAAACTCCAGCAGAACAACAGTGCATCACACTTTAATTCACTGACCATTTCAGTTTAATACTAGCCACAATTCACACAAGGCTGCTAAACAGTTTCCTTCTCCCTATTAAGTGTACTAATACACGTATGTAGCTTCACTTGGGATTTCTCTTCATGCTCTGTGAAGATTATTTCCCATTTTGCAGTGACAAGAGCAAAGCCCAGAAATAGATGCATTTCATTCACTTTCATCTAAGTTAGTGTAAGGTTTAGCGTTTTCCTCCACTGATGTATAATGCAATAACCAGAAAGTCACCTGTTCTGCAACTTCGTAACGTTATTCAAAATCCCAAAATACCAGAGTTTCACACTGAAACAGATGATAACAAGCATGTGTATATGTATATAACCCCCGTCAGGAACACCTGTTCCCCTCTACCTCCTCTGCTATATATTTGGAAAACAAAACCAAAAAGATTTAAAAGGGTATTTCAGAACAGCTGTCTGAGCACAACAGAAAACAACCCTCTGCTGTACAAAAAAATACCGTATTTATTACAATTTAGGAACATGAGTAATAGGAAAGTATTTCACAATAGCTTAAAATCCATGGCAATCTCTCCTGTCTTTGTGTCAAAATTTATAGCATATGTGATGGCACTGGGAAGGTCTGACAGAGATTCTGATTCGATAACAGAACTGAAGAAATAGACAGCTTGCTTGCAGTGGGGATTCCATTCACAGTTTCCCTACAAGAGAGAGTTAAAAGTGAAAGCGGTCAAAACTCTACAATATTATGCAGTCAACACTCTACGATATTACTACTCGGCAGCAATAATGCAGTAAGAGTTCTTGTTCCCAGTACAGTATGCAATGATCAGATAGTTATCACTTGTATCCATTCCGTTACAGGAATACACACCTTGAAATACCATATGCCACCACTGCACAGTGGAGTCATAGAGGAAAAAACTGATTTGGTCCCAGAATAGATAGAATACTGAAAATACTTACTCCTTCCCCTCAAAATTTTTGCTTTTGCTAAAGTGAGAAAAGTGATTTGTATGAATGAATTCTACTTTAGGCTAGCATCATATTTAAGTTCTGAATGTGGTTCCAAGCTATGGGGGCATTTGGATGCAATTCAAATTCTCCCATTTTAATGTACATCTCCTGCTCCTCCTCAAAATATGGACAGATAGTTCTACTAGTTCTGTCTACAGAGTATTCAAACAGTGTAGAAAAGAGCACTACATAAACCAAGCATGGACAAGAGAGAAACATTTTTTAGCACTATAATCCTAAAGACTTTGACATAATCAATTAGACAGAAGAAATACCTTTTCATTTGAAATTTGCATCAGTCCTGTAGTAACGGAGATATCGGCAGCAAGATGATATTCCATCCACAGAACTGCTCCATGGCTTGTTCCTTTCCTGGGGAGAAGGTGATCAAAACCTGTTACTTTCTACAATCCTGATGGTTTAAATGCTGCACCCATTCCTCACATAGATTAGGTGAGAGCTGTAAAAGCATGAATTACTTGTTTCCTTAAAAAAAAAAATTACACTGAACAGCTGAATGATTTGGTAAATGGGTAACAATTTCTAAAGCATTTGTAGATATTCAATCTAAAAAAAGTTAAGAGGAGAATATGTAATAACTAAATCTGCTCAGAACCAGAGTTATTTAACAGGCACTCAATAACATGGCATAAATTACATGGCAGATTTGGAGACCCCGACTTGTTTCTGAATTTGGAGGAAATACCGACCACGTGTTCCGTCTCACTTCCAGCGTCTGCTCAGTGTGTTGCCTCTAAATGCAACTGGTGCAAAGGCACAGAGACTCCACACAGATGGTTCTGGATTTTGTGAAAGTTTGAAGTTTGTTTCACAAAGAGAAACAGGTGATTACAACAGTGTTTGAGTCACATAGGCTCTAGATAGTTAAAAATAACTTTCCCCGGTTTTTAATTCTTAACAGAATTTTATGCTTGAACAGAATTAAGTACAAACTGTAGTTAGATTATAGTGAAAAATATCTCAGAAGACATGACAAATATCTAGATTGTCAGAATTATCATTAAAAGGAAGAATAGTGTACACTTTAAAGCTATTAAACAGAATCTTTTGGAAAAGTAAATAGGAGCTTTTTCTGCAAGAACTCAGCACCAGGGAGCAAACAGAAAAACATACAGACAGTAGTTTAGTTTCTCTAAACTACAGCTTAATCTATTTTAGGTTTTAAATCATGGTAACATCTAAAAAAAAAAAATGTTATTTTTGAAACACAAGCATTTTACCTAAGAAATTACCCTTCTTGTTACAACCTTTTGTGAATAGACACGGGAAATTTGTCAGAGTAACTTCCACAACATTAGGTCACATTATTAAAAATTGCCAAGTACATTCTCACTAGTTAACTGTAAGACACAGAGCTTGAATATGAGGTAAATAAATGGATGATGACAAGAATATTTACTGCAGTGAGAAAACTCACCGTAAAAGATTTATGGAACCCTCAGTGCTAAGACAGTATTGCGGTACAGTCTTTCTGAAGTCGAATGTCAAAACTTCCTGGGGGTCAGAGAGTGACTTGCAAGGATATTCCCACAGAGGGTGAGGTTCTGCTTCCTTGGATTCCCTAAAATTCAGAGAACTCTGAGGAAAGAAAGTAATAAAACTATCGGAAAATAATCCAAAGGCAAACAGTCTTTGTTTTCAAGTTAATTATGCGTCCTGAACCCAGAGTATTTAAGCAACAAAGCTGCAAGAGGACAGGACCACACTTTTTAGACAGAAGGGGAAAATATGTACTACACGCATGCACTACTTGCTGTTATTGTGGTCCTCAGCAGTGAAACAGAAACAGGCACTTTCAAAATACAATGCATTTAACTTTTTCTTCCACTCTGAGCTGAGACTCTAGAACTGCCTGTATACCATGATTAT
Organism: Ceryle rudis; assembly: GCA_033439905.1. Classification (NCBI taxonomy): domain Eukaryota; kingdom Metazoa; phylum Chordata; class Aves; order Coraciiformes; family Cerylidae; genus Ceryle; species Ceryle rudis. The sequence goes on along the minus strand of JAAGNO010005937.1, from coordinate 15,951 downwards.
AAAGGCAATCAAAATGGCTAACTCAAATATGGATATCAACATTACAGTCTATACACTGATACAAATAGACCTCTCTCTTCATATCTGCTTCTCAGAAGTAAAAAGCCTTTCTCTCTTTCAAAAGCACCTGCAAGGACAAGTAAGGGCAGCAGGATTCATCTATGAGCAACTCCCAGATTTTATTTCAAGCTCAGAATAAAATTTTGAGAACTATTTTTCTTTTTGAATGACCAGAAGTATTTTCAAAACAGTGCAAAGTACTGAAGAGCTTGACAAATGAGAAGAAACATCAAAACTCATGCCACAGATGTTACTGTTTTGCAAGAACTAAACAGCCACGTTTTTTTGTGAAAAATTAAAACAATGGTGTTCTGCCTAACATACAAGTTTTTCAAGAGGTGCTGTAAATATTTTTTTAAGTCAAGTGAGTTTTGCTCTGTTTTGCTGAGACTTGTGCTGAAACCGTTTTCAGTCTTACCTTAATCATATCATCCATAGTTCGGACATCAAAACCTTCACAGGTCCCACATGGACTCCGGATTCTCCATAAGTCCTGAAAAATAAAAGAGAATTTCATTTGGCTTTATTAAAGGAAATCTTGAAATAATTTTACCTGTAGATGATACATTTAGTAACAAGACAGATAAAGTCTCTTTACCATCTATACATTGCTAAACCATCAGAACTACTGCAAGAATCAGAAGATAGCATAACTCTGAGAAAATATTTTGCCAGTCAGTTAATTCTTTAGCCACTGTTTCCAACTCCTTTAAAGAACTTGCCACATTTCCTACCGTTTGTATGTATAGTTTACTTTAGAGTAGGTATGGATTTGCCAAGATTAAACCCTTACAGCTCCCCCATTTCCTCTACCCAGCACAGGTAAGTGCTCCCAGTTGCATCAAACATCTTACAGCCTATTGGACTACCAGTAGATAAATAGAATCATTTTAGGTACTTGATAATATGCCTCTCATTTACTTCAGCAATCAACTGGACTGACAATGATGCAGTTCAGCTTTAGCCTTTTCTTAGACTACGTTGATGGTCTTTTAATAGAACAAGAACATTCACTAGCTGTGCATATACACATTTTATTACCTGCTTGTTGTTGCACTTAGCAACCTCAAATGGCCCTGCTTTACAAGGTGCCAGCAAGACTTGGAACCAGATGATTTTTAAGGTCTCTTCCAACTCCAATGATTCTATGATTCTAGGACAATTATAAATTCAAATAAATGCTGTTATAATTTATGAATACAGCATGAACTAGAGTGACTATAAAGAACTGTATCCCTGACAGAACTATCCAATCAGATAGGGAGCATCCTGCTCCCCAAATACAATTATGGACTAAACAAGTTTATAACTGAAGTAACTTCATTAAATACTTTTTGCTGGTCCAGGTTTTGCTAATTGATTAATTCTAATGACATATCTGTATTCTGACAAGACAGAAAAGCCTACAGAACCGGTTCTGCAGAATACCTTACAACACTATGTCTGTTCCTTCTGTCTAAACAAGAACTGGTAAAGGCAGAGGTTATTTAAAAAAACACTGCAGATTCTAGTCATTGAGTCTAGATTCACCAATGAACAAAGAGGAAAATGTAAATTTAAAGCAATAGCTTCTGAAACAGCTTAATGGAACAAAACACAAGCTAAAGGTTCTACCAAAATAGCTATGTGGAACCATCTCTGAACACAATCCTGTACATGAAAGTGTAAAACTTAGGTGCAGGTGACATGAACGTTATTCTACATTCTGTTACTAGATTGCTGAATAACCTTAAGTCATCACTCTGCATGCTTCTGTTTCCTCATCCAGAACCTGAAGAGAATAATGTTTACTTCCTTACAAAACGCTTCGAGTTCTACGGAAGTAAATCAGATAGATAAAAGAGCATGGAGTTAAAATTAACTGCTTATTTCAATGTGACTATTGTTGATTAGTCTTAAAACATCTGCTTTCTATGACAAGACTCAGATTTACATTATTTACTCAGTATATATTTAAATTCCCTCTTTTTGCAGAAAACAGAAAGGTATGTAAAAACATGCAGTGTAGTTGACTAGTCCCAGAGGACATACCTATTGTCACATGAACAAATCAAAGGCAGAACTAAGAGAATAAGGTTAAAGAGCATTTGATAAGGAAACTGTTAAGGGAGAGAAGGCTCGGATGCAAAATCACGCAGCTGGTGAACCAGACAGAGGGAAGAAAAGAGAAAAAAGACCTGGCATTTTTAACAGATAAACTGAAGGTTATATTTATGTGAAAATTTACTAGATTATAGGCAATTTTTATTTATTTTTAGATATTAGTTACACAATTTCAGACTAAAGAGCTCCCTCACTTAAGCTACAGGACAAAAACTTTGTATATTAATTATGAAAGTATTTAATTTCCATTGTCACTGTAGGTAAACTGCACAATCTTTACTGACCAAGTTCTTAATAACTTCAGAAAAGTTTATACCTTCATGCAATTTCTGAAAGATGACTTTTCAAAGTATTTTTAAGATGTGACCTCTACTATGCTTAAATTTAGTACTGTGCACAGCTTCAAGTGGTAAAAAAAGAATGTGCAGTTATGAATCCTGTCTAATCCTGTCTACAGTCTTATACTCCTTAAACATCATTTTAAGAAGTGGTCTTTTGCAGAATATCTAATTTTATAAATAACCACAATTCTCACATGCTTCAGCAATATCTCTGTAATCTAAAGACATATTTGAAAACATTCAGCCCTTTCATTTAAAGGGGTATAATTTTCTGACAAGAGGTGGCTGAAATAGCAAAACTCATCTTCAAGATGTCAAATATTCTTTTCTCAGGTGGTAAGTGCAAAACGTATCAACGTGAACAGCATTAAGATGAGATAAGCTTGTTGTTAAAAAGTCCTGGAAGAGTACTCAATTTTAAGTGAATTTGTGTAAATATCAAATGGATAGTTCTAAACAATCTCACCTGAAATTCCACAATCATCATGTGCAAAGACGCAGATTGAGGCAAGACAGTGAAATTGCTGGTAAGGTGACTGGTCACAGCTGTCCTAGCGTACCAGAAATACAGGTTATGCCACGGCAACAAACTTGTAGTAAAAAATGGCTCTCCCACAAGAACAGAAATCTTGGCAAAGAAAAAGAGATGTTATTAATTATAAAAAAGAACAACAACTCAGTTACACAGGCTGTTTATATCTTCAATAGCTGACAATGGGATACAGTAAGTGAAGTCATCTAGATAAAAACTTCTACTGCTCTGTGGGGATTTAATTATTGCATACTGCACGACAGACATCTTTTTGTGAGTTTAGATTGGCAAAGTTTAAAATGAATTTTCCTGCAACAAAGTTTGAGAAGAAATTTTTCAGTTTCAGGCCGGAAGACATTGTAGTAGGAGCCACAGAATTTTGACATTTTTAATTTAAGGATGTTTAAGGATAGTATTTCCCAATGGACTGTTATCTTCAGATTGGCTTCAGAAAGGAGAGCTACAGCCTAGTAGAACATATGCAACTAAACCAGTTTAACTACCTTTATAACTGGTGTAGGTTATGCAGGAAGAGAAAGCCATACTCTTTCAAAAACAAAGCAAAAACCCTCCCACAGTCTTTAGAATAAGCCTTCTTTAGTTTCAGGGGGACAAGGTCTGAACCATTCACGCATTACACAGCATGAACTGGAATATAATAGGATTCATCGTAGTTACAGTAGCACAGCACGAAAGCAAAATTCATTTTCACCTTCTGCTCCCCAGCACCCCAAGTAAATTCAGTATTGGACAACTGTAACATACCTTTTTATCTTCCAAATGAGAAGACGTCAGCAATTCAGGACGTGCTTCTATTATTTTAATTTTATCTTCAAGATGATTTGCTTTAAAAACCTTTAAAAGCAAAAAAAAAAAAAAAAAAAAAAGTAGTATACTGTCTTTATCAAAACCTTCAGCTGAGACTCAAACCCCTACCAATATAATAATTTTATTACAAATAAACAAAAACCCCTCCCAATCGCCATAATAGATTTTTACAAGACTGCCTACCATAACTCATCAGGATGATACAAGTCTATTCTCGAAGGGTGCCTGCACTTAGAGCCAACATGTCACATCTAGTGAACTAAATAAAGCACATGTCCTACATGTTCCTTCAATTAAGTGTATAAAATGGCAGGTAACACAGAAGTTACCTCAACTTCCTCTGTCTATTTGTACTTTGAAGCATATGGGAAGGCCAGTCAAAGATAAAAATTACTTCAGCTATGAATACGATGCATATTTGGCTTCTGTGTGAGAACTCTTTCGGACACAGAGTGCCAACTAAAACAGACACAGCCAAATGATGACTTCAGGAAGGTGGTTCCAAGCGCTTCCTCGACCTTAGCTGCCTCTCCCCAACAGCCTCCACTCCACTGGCAGAGCCTTCTGCGCTCTACCCCAAGGAGGGTGGATGAAACATCGCTTGCAGTTAAGACCCACCGCCTACTGTCTCCAAAGAGCCAAACAGCAGAGCGGGCAGCCCCAGTTTGTCTCAGCTGAAGACAGAAATGGTAGATGCCACTTTCCAGATAAGACTGGTGTAAGCTACAGGATGCTTATGCATTCCACTAATCCTCAGAAACAAGCATCTTGGCTTTTATCATCAGTGCACTGAGGACTGCAGAGTAGCACTCAAGCCTACAAGCCAACAGGAACCTGCAAGGAGAGATCAAGCATGGGCAAACGTAATTCCCTTTGTTCTGCTCAATTTCCCCTGTGGCCTGTTTGGCTTGTGGCTAAAGCTATTAGAATGAACATATCTCCGACAGAGTGTATTTCTCTAAGTATTTGCATCTCTGTACAACTACTTGGAAAAAAATCAGAACTCATCCCTGAAACATTTCCCACCTCCCACAGTCTTGTCACACTGTATAATCAAACACATCAAACACATTCATTTACTGCCTTAAAAGAAAACTGAACACTCACTTTTTTCATGACAGAACAGGATACAGAAGAGTTTTCTACTGTAAACACCTAAAAGAAAATACACAACAGCTGGTCAACAAGCTTTGTATCTTTTTTTTTTTCATTACAAGAATATGTAAACAAACAATGAAAGAACTATTTTGATGCCCTAGTGAACATAGTTCATAAGAACCATGCAACTATTCCACAGCCCACTATCATGTACCTTTTAACAACAAAGCCACCCCCAATAAACACAGGGTAAAACCCACTGTTTTCACAGCCATACAGGACAAAATCCAACAGATTATAAATATTTATTTTCCATGTTTAAGATGCACATAGCATATTAATATATGCTCTAGGCATATCTATACTCCTAACAAATGCAAGCATATTGCCAGTGTGCTGAAGCAGACTCCTTTAGTGCTTACTCCTAAGTTTTTTTTAGCATCATCTGACTCTATCAGCTGGAAAGAGCTCGGATGTGCAATACAGACAACAGCCTTCTAAAGTAAGAAAAAAAAATAGGTTTTATTCAAAATTGGCGAATAGCTGGGCAATATGCTGCTACAGAGCCAGGAAAATATTACCAAAAATCTCTGTCAGCCCTATTAATTTATGCCCTACTCATTTTGCTATTGAGGGCAAAAATAGAGGGGCCATGGATCACTGGTTTAACTTGGCACATTTATGTATTTCTACAAATTGCCTAGCATCTTCCTCGGGATTATATTACATTACACATTCCCAGATATTCAGTTCAACTATAATAGATTTTAGTTTGCAGAGCCCCACAAGAGAACACACCAAGTACTGTGTGTATATAAGAGAGACAGCCAGACAGCTCTCAGCTCTCGTTTACACACAGACTCATTATTCTTAATGCTTCCTGTCTTGCTGTTAGAGGCCTTCCATTTCAGACTAGATAATAAATGTAATTACTGAATTGGAAACCTAAAAGAAGAAGAAAAAAAAAAACAAGTTGCCAGACATCTCGTTTAGTAGAAAAACTATTTCCAGAAGCACCAAGGTACAAAATGGCAAACAGGAACCAGAGAGGAATGAGGAACATGACTGTCATTCAAGGCTCACATTGGCAAACATCAAACCCGGTAATTACCATCTCTCCAGACTACAGCTTGGTCAGAGATGAACTTAACCTCCACTTCAACAAAATGGGAGCCTCCTTCTCACTTGTCACTAAAGAGGCACTGGAAATAATTAAATAATGGGCTGGAAATGCTGACCTATGTGAGAGTACTGAAAATACCAAGCTAAACCACAAAGATCACAATAACAGGAAGAAGTACAGTACCTGCTCTGCTCCAAGATAGTGAGCCAGCACAGGCAGCAGACTGCCGTCACTGATACAGAGGCAAACACTATCTGTTTTCAGAACCTACAAAAATGAAATAGTCATTGTTATTTCCATTCCAGGTGAATGTTTTCAAATTGCAGACATTTTGGTGGTGTTTTTTTCCCCACTTTATACACTTCCATATCAAGTAAGGACTGGGAGTTACAGTGTTTAATACAACCACTTCAAGCAGAACAGAATAGCATAAGAAATATTCAGGTAATCAAACCCCTTGGGTTTAGGTCAGAAAAAGTTTGCACAAAAATGTATTAGGTATTTTTGACTACCAATACTCCTAACAAACACACAGAGCTGCCCCAAATTCCTCTGCAAAAATGGCTGCTTCCAAATTAAAAAAGTAATACTGAAGTTTTCATGACAAAATGTAACTTGCATCTGCTGATGTAATTAAAATATACTTTGTAAGCAAAGTCCTTTAGCACGCAAGAAACAAATTTTGTAAGTAATTACTGCAAATAAAACCATACGTGCATCTATCACAGAAGCTAAAAAACCTACAGGCAACATGCACTCACTTTTGTCAAAGCCCTGACATACTGGCGTGTTCGGTTCTGATCATTTAACTGCCCAAAGCGTGGTCTATTCCAAAGAAGATGGGCCTGACACCTACAAACAGGACTCTCAACACAAAGATCTGCCTTATTCTCCCCTTCTCCTCTGAAAAAAAAATAAATTCAATCACATATTAATTACAGGACCATGTTTTTGCGAACAGGTACATTTATGCATTTTAGCAAAACGCACATGAATGCCTATGGACTCCACTGTTACTTGGTCAGATTTCCTAGTTCTGCAGGGACCTTTCTTTAGCTTTACATTTCCAAATGAAAAGAAGAGCCAGTTTTCACCTTTTTTAAAAAACAAGCCCAAGAACCCCTCAAACTTGCCCACTGACTGTGATGGTGGTTTAGGCTTAGACCTTTTAGAAAAAAAAGTTATTGTTTAGATGTCTAAGTCAAAAGGCACACAAAATTCAGGCATTAACTTTTAAAGCAGGCATTGATTTTTAAAAGATGTTGGCTGCTACTGTTATCATAAATGAAAAGGAGCTTAATCATTTCAGTTGAGTAAAAAGTCATGAATCTCAAAAACACAGTGCTGACTAAGAATATAGGAAAAAAAAAAGAAAAAAAAAAAAAAAGGAAAAAAAAAAAAAAAGAGGGAAAGAAGGGAAATTATTTCACTCCTTTCTATATGGGCCAGCCAAGCTGGACAATTTTTTGGGTTTTCCAGGAAGCCACCATGAGTGTTTTTTGTTCCTCTGCCACAAAAATGCCACCAGGTAAAAGGCAAGACCCTGCAATCCACACCTCAAGTGTGTTTTTATGCATCACGTGGATTTTTCATCTGTGCGTTGCCCATGAAGTGGCTTTTAATAAGAACCTAAGGACTAGAAAATAATCTTGCTCTTCTACAGAATAGCTGCTCTAAGAGCAGCAAATACTCAAGCTTGGATAAAATACCACACACAAGAATTGTTACCTGGCTTTCTGCAGCTTATACCACAGAGAGTACTCATCCCGACAGGCAGTCAGGTAGACCAGCTCACCCTGGAGAACGGGCTCCTCATTTGGAAGAAAATACACACACTGCATCCAGTGATCTCTCCACTGAAAAGGGCGAATAAACAAAACCTTAGGAACTAACTCACAAATAGTAAACGGAAAGTAAGCAAATAGCAGGAAAGCAGTTAGCAAGAATGGGCACAACTTTGGAGCACTAATGTACAACTAGTTGAAAGAATCTTGTTCATGCCAGCAAAGCTGACTAAGGACTGGATCGAATAAATGCTTTGTTGTTTTTTGGGTTTGGGTTTTTTTGTTTGTTTGTTTTGTTGTTGCTGTTGTTTTTGTTTGTTTGGGTTTTTTTTAAAAGAGAATAAGGCCGAGACCCCTGGCATGCTGACTAGCTAAGCCTTATTTTAATCAAATTAAAACCAAATTCAAAATACAATTTGCATTTATTAATGCAGTTTCACCCCTATAGTTATGGTAGAAACCTGTATTGAATTGCTGACAGTGGCAAGTGGTTGGAGCCTGATGCATCAAATGAGATCACTCAGTGATACTCTGATATGGCAGCTCAATTATTTTGTATTTCAAAAAGCTATTTCCTGTCCTGCAAGTATTCCAAGCTGATTGGTCATTCTAAGCTGACCGAATGCTCTGAAGATTGATAGTTTCAAATTTTATTCTCAAACACGGTAAGTGCAAACAATGATTTTGACTAAGCTGATCCTACACATAAACACATTGATACAAAACCACATGAATCTGATTTAACAGGGATCTCCTGTTCCTCTAAATATCCAGGATCAGCCCTGCATTTTCCCCACACCTGCATTTTTTATAGGAGTATACAAATATTACCAGAAATTTAACACATATTTGGAAAGAACTACATGGAAGCAAACACAGACCGGGGACAGAGACTAGCTAAGGAAAACTATGTGGACTCCTTTATTTCTTGGAAATAAAATAAATAAAATAAAAATGTAGGGAAAACAGCTTCAGTTTTTGTTTTATATTAGAGCATACATTTAAGTTTTACATCAAAGAAAACTTAAACTGGGCACATACTAAAGTTAACGCTGCTATGATTTGCTCATTTAGCATCTTCCAACCCACAGAACATTAGCAAAGTTCCTATACAGTTTAAGGGACAGCCACTTAAAAGACCAAGTATGGCCTTTACTCAAAATAATTACTTATAATATAGTCTGATAATAGTATCTCAAGACTCAGTATTTTACCTGGAAAGCAGAAGTGGATTTTACCCAGTATGGAGCCATTGTGCAATTTATTGTCCCAGAAGGGTCCATGTCAATATCCCACCAAGAAAGTACAATTTGTGCCTTTCCAGACTTGACGGGCTCCAGCTGCACTCTGTAGGAGGTAGAAGCACTCCTTACTGGTTTACTGAAGTCCACACTGCAGAGAAGCACCAAATTGTAAAAAGAAATAGTTCTGCATCCTTCCGAACTTCTCGCTAGCTTCTGAAGCTGAATACACAACTTATATAAGAGGCATAACAGGAAAATTTTGGGTTGAACTTTACCTGAACATTGTCACCACATCGCTAAGGACAGTGATGTCACTTGAAGGCATCTGGTTCAGCTGGATATCACAAACAGAAGGCACACCTGGACACTTGTCCATTTCTGAAGGGGAGACAATAATTTTTTCACCATCCTCTGCTTCGACACGAACAGGAAACAGTTTGTTCCAGGACCACATTCTTCTGGATTCCACTAACTGGGCATACACTGTTGCCCTGTGAGGCACTGCCTCACATCCTTCCTGCATGTGCAAAACGAAGGGTAAAACATATTAACACGCATGAGAATTAAATCAATTGAAATGTGAATCAATTTAAAGAAAAGCTGGACTGGTTGATTTGAAATCTTAAACACAAATTGTTTCAGAGACTTGTGTAACATCACAGCACTTTCACTTTGTCTCTCCCTGTGAAATACAATAGAGGTATCTATACTGTTCAGTGTGGTTCAGCAAGGCCAGGTCACTTTATTCACCATGCAACAGTATCCTTTTACTAGCATCAGTTGAACATGTATGTCCATTCTCATTGTGAAATTAGAGCTCTATCTTGAGCTTCTCAAGGCAGGTAACTACTAAGCTACCACCACTGAAACAATTTGATTGCAATGAGTAAATAAATAAAAAATAATTCCTCAAATATTTATGCAGGAACAACTCTATTATGTCGATGTTTAAGAGGAGAAAACATATAAATTGTTCTAAAAAAGCACTGTGAACTGAGAGCTAACTGTGAAGTCCAGGAACTTTCACAAAAGACCAATTACAATTTCGAGTTATATGAAGAGCAGTAAAATGTTACTGAGTGCTGTTGTGTTTATACATAAAACTGGTGAAATGAAACTTAGGCCCTAAATAAAGTTGTGCCATCCACACTTTAATTAGAGAAAAAATAGAAAGGCTAAAAGAGAAAGCCCTAAAATTATACCCACAGATTTTGTGTTAAAAAAATCTACTGGATATTAAATGTAATTTCAGTGTTTAAGGTATTTCCAAAGGCAAAAACCATGTGGATTAGCAAGAGCACCTTAGGAAACAAAAAAACCAAACCAAAACAATGAATGCCTGGGAGGTGAAGCCCATCAAATTTACGAGGAAATAATTTTTTTTTTTTAATTTTGGGACCTATTTGCTATTGGAATAAACTACTAAGGAAAGCTCCAAATCAAAACTAGATCCCTTTCTGAAAGAAATTAATTAACCAGCAAGTTATCAGATTTAATCCTACTCCAAAAAAAGACAAAAAAGTTCCCCTAGGCATAAATCTGACGCACTCCCAATTTCTGTTTTCTCACCTGTACAAGGTATTTGTGTGCATGCTCATAGGTCGGTAAAGCTCCTTCTCCTATAAGCTCTGTATCAAATAATTCTGTCACCAGGATGTTTGCACGACACTGCATATCTCCATCTAAAAGACACAATTTAGTATCGTAAAATCAAGACTTAAGCAAAGTCTTTCAAGAAGATGCTACACTGAAAACACATCATTCAAAAACTTACTCCTGTTACAGAGCCTACTGAAGACTGCAAATTATTTTCCATCAGAAGTTTACTATGAAATACAAATGACTATTGAAATGCTATTACAACACTTCCTTTTGAAGTAAATTTCCAGTGTTACTTTCTCTAGAGAGCATTTTCTTGGTTTAATTAAAAATATTTGGAAAGTAAGAAAAAGCCATATTACATCACGGTTTGGAGGAACTTACCAATTTTTGTAACCCTAGCTTACTTTTCTCACCTGGGCCAACTGTGACTTCAGTGGAGTGCTTGTTGATTACTTTGATCTTGTCATGAAAACCATTCTTCTCCACAATCTTCACAGCAGCATTAGCCATGGGCTTGAAAACCTGTAAATAGCAGAAGTGTAACAAACTAGTAAGCTAACATTCGCCTTCAAAACTGAAAGGACACCAACACAAAATGCAGCACACTTAGTCCTGCAAAAATTTTAACCTCTTCATTATCTTTTCCTATGTTTGAAGTTAATTAACATGAAACAAGACAGCAAGCCTCATTTCAAAACTTCACAGACCTCAAACTGTTAGACTATCAGCTGTCTTTAAAAGCTACTCTAATTTAGCTTTTGAAAGACAAGAATACACATTTGCACTAAACAAACTTGCTATTTTTAAAAATAAAGATATATATCCATCAAGAGACTTATATGTGCTCAAGCCATAAAATAAATACATAAAAGAACCCAAAACAACCAGCACTGAAATGGTCATTTAATTATGTCAAAAATCTGCTTTTATTAACAGCAGAATTAGAACAAAGAGAAGAACAGAGAAAGCATACAGCTTGAAAATATCAGAACGATGAAGAATGTGTTGACAAGGCTTAACATCCATACCCAGTTTTAAGCTCAAAAATTTTAAATACTCTGCCACCCAACCTGACCACTTGAGGAAAGAAATTTGTGGCGACTTTAGAACCTAGCCCAAATTCCAGACCTAGAAGAATTTATTGCTATTAGAATACATATACCAGTAGCTCTCAGATGTTTCATACTGTATTTTCATTTTCCACCAAGGAAACCCTTTTGTCCATCAAGCTAGTGAACCTCGTCCACCACAGTGGTCAATAAACTACTAAGAAGACAAAAGACCTCTCCTACCACATGACTTCTACCACAAACTATCTCTTTCCTACAACTGGCTGTGAACAGCTGTTTTCTGGAGCTTCCTGGGCTTATAAGAAAGATGATCATAGGATAAATATGGGAAAAATGATCATAGGATAAAATCCCAGTTTAAAATGACAGATTTTTTTGCTTGGTTAAAAATCAGTGCAGCCTTTCAACTCAGACCTACAGACAAGCGCATCTTCTCTTGGTTTCTTCAAATGTGTAAACAAAAATTAAACTGGACAAATTGTTATCCTTCATATAACTAATGACTACTAATGAACATCAGGATGTTTCTTAACTGCCAATGAAACAGGAGACACTCGATCTAATCACAAAAGAAATGGAAAAACAAGTTTACAAGATAGTCTGTATAAAGAAGGGGTCCGTGTTATGATTAAGTGGGTCTGAGAACTGATCTTCAACAGCTGAAACTTGTAAAGATCAGCAATGTAGCTTGCAAATACTTTTTTCTAAAAATGTTTTTTTTTCACATTGCACTTGAGTTTTGATAGAGAAGACAGAATACTAGAAAACTTGACTTACTGCTGTAAATTTGCATGTTTACAGAAGCTGTCCCAAGAATGAAAAATGTATTCTGTCTTTTCAACCATATTAAGATTTGTCTTTTTCACACACATAAAAGCATCGAACTTGCACTTCAGAAACCATAACACTGAACAGTCAATGCACGCACAGCACTGATCCTTCAGACAGAACAACTGCACTACAACTCAAAAGAGAGGCTATGAACATGGACACAAATGTCTGTGCAACCTGTAACGAAGGCTTACCTCAACTGCATAGCAGAAATCTGCACCTGCTGAAGCTGCCATCATGGACAGGAGTCCTGTGCCAGTCCCTATATCTAGAACAATTGCTTTCTCACCTCTTTCTTTTACTCTGCTCACTGCAGCACGAATACCTTGGTAATACTTCGTGTTCTGTGGAGAGGGGAAAAAAAAAAATGAGACCAGTAACCTTCAATTTATTTATTCTTTTAACTTCTGAGAAATCTTGCTTTCTTGGACTAGGAGTTTATAATTAGTAAAAAACCTACAGACATTCTTTATGTTATAGTCAGATCAAAGCCATTTTCAGCAAAAGCAAGTGTTTTTGGAGGGATCCGTGAAAATAACACAAAAGTATAAAGACAGATCTTACTTACATTCCTATAAAAACTAAGAAGCCTAGATTCACATTTTCAGCTTTTGAATCTCATCTAATGGGTTCTCTCTGTCAAAAACGTCAAACATAAAACAGTAACATCAGCTACTGAATGTAAATATGATGTTCTGCAGTAAAGAACAGAACACTAGAGTCAGATGTGAGAAGGCACCTGTGGATCTAAAAGCAAGTTTAGGATCTTAACGGGTACAAATCTGATCATTCCATCTTTCAGCGAAACCTGTACAGTCACACAGCGACGGCTATTCAAGAGAAAGGAAAATGGTATTTTCTCAGCATTCAAAAGCTGTTCGTTTCTCTACTACTTACTCTGTCTTTATCATGAAGCATATCTGCATAGCGTGACCTACAACAACAAAAACTCCAGTCAAAACACTGTATGCTGCAAAGCACAACAAAACTGCTAGATCTTACAGAGCCTCCTTTGTTGTCTCTTACTAAGGCAACTGGTGACCAGAGACTCTAAATGCAGAGACAATGGATGTGTTCTTTGAGGATGTGAACTGTTTCCCAGATCTGAAGAATAATGTTATTTCAATCATCTGGTCATCAGCATAAACCAAACTAATTAACTGCTGGCATAATTCAGCAGTGGACCAATGCATGAAACTATGGACAAACAGCTGTGAAATACAGAGGTTCATACAGAATAATCCATAGCAATGAAAGGCTGCCTAATAATGGTCTACTGGTTTATTATGAAGAGTTTTGGGCTAATTTCTTTGGTCCCCATTTCTTCATGGGCTGCACTACTTAAAAATATCCCAGAATCTAATCTTCCCAATTTCTCTGTTACACTAGAGTAAAACTTACTATACTATATAAACTTACTATAGGAACAGACAATTGGCAATTATTTGTTGCACTGAGGATTTAGAAGAAACTTAGTCAATGCATTTTGCCATAATTCAGTGAATCTAAATATTAAGATAATCACCTCAGATAATATTCAAAAAAATTCAGAATTAATCTACTTGGAGAACACTTTACAAAATTCTCCTGTTACATTTTTGTTCACCTCATGCCCTTGGAACTTCAACAGAGATAAACCCAAACATCACCATAAAAACAAACTGGCTCTGCTCTTTTTTGTAGCTTTAGTAGAACAAGCAAATGTTTTTCCATCATACCTTGCGATTTCCTGATGGTAGTCGTAATTCTCATCCTCTTCTATCCACTCCATTGCACCAGTGGTTGGATTAGCTCTTCCACAAAAGGTCTTCATGATCAATCTCAATTTGTGTTATTTATGTATTATGCGCAGTTTTGCTGATTTGGCTTCAGTGTAATACCCAAGATATGGGCTATGGGGAAAAAAAAAAACACAGGAAGCTTCAAGTGAAAACAACAGACATCACTTTAGCTATGGAGACTCCCTTTGTACAAGGGGTCGCATGGAAAAGACAAGGGGTAATGGTAGAAGTTACTCCTGGGAAGATTCCAGTTGAACACAAGAGGAAAATTTTTCACAGTTAGAAAAATGAGCCATTGGAATAATCTTCCCAGGGAGGTAGGGGATCCCCAACACTGGCCACTTTTACGACTTAGCTGGACAGGGTGTGGGGCCATCTTGTACTTTTGCTAAGAAAGGTTGGAACAGATCATCCTTGAGGTCCCTTCCAACCTGGTATTCTACAACTCTTTTACACCTGCCTTGGTCAGAATCCCTGGCAACTGTTGCAGTCTTTCAAGAACATTTTAAGCTCAAACCTGTCATACCAAAACTGACCCAAACCAGCAGTAATTCTCACAGAAAAATACCTGTCTCCAAGGTGATGCAGGTCAGACCAAGGGAAGCCAACCCCACATTGGGACCAGCAAACTCTGGACAGTGGCAGGGCCGAAGGGCCTGACCGCCCTTTCAAACCCCACCGACCCTGAGGCTCCTATCTTTGCTTTAGCCGCTATGGCCAGTGACATACACAGGGCGTTGGATCCGCTCCCGCCAGGGCCCCGCTCCAAACCTCAAGACATCCGCTCCCCCAAGAAAGGTGCCACCGCTGAGAGCTTTTGCTGGTCCTCACCTTCCTTTGCTGTCCCCGGGCCGCGGTGGGGAGGCCCAGGCCGGAGCAAACCACCCCCTCGACACTCCCTGCACCCAGCTACAGACATCTCTGCCGGGGGCGGGCGTAACCCGGGCACCGGCCAGGCCGCGAATAGAGCGTCCTCAGCCCGGACCTTCCCCCACCTCAGGAAGGCGCTACCACGGGGCCCCGAAAAGCCGAGGCCTCGTCTCCCCCGCAGAGCCCAGCGAGCACCCCCCGGTGCGGCTGCGCCGCCATCACCTACCCCTCAGAGCCCTCTCCGCGCGCAACGCCACCCGCCCAGCCTGCACTGCGCGGGGACGCGGGGCGGAGCTTCGGGAGCGGCCGCCCCTTCCCGCCGCGGCCGCCATGGAGCGGCCCTCGGGCGCGGTGTTGCGCGTCAAGCGGAAGCGCGGCGGGACGGAGCCGGCTGAGGCCCTGCTTCTCGCCTGCAAGCGGCTGCGCACCGAAGAGGGTGGCGGACAGCCGGTGGAGAGGAGCCTCTTCAAGCTGGTGGCGACTGTGTCTTCCAAGGTACCGCGGCTTTGCCGCCGCTCTGGGGGCCGGTGTAGGCCGGAGGAGGTCGAGGCCGGGGCGCTTTGCCGTGCTCCCGATGGAACTTTTGACAGAAGCCGTTCCTCTGCAGGTGTACAGCGCCGCTCCACGAGGGTCTCTTCGGGTCCCTCGTGGATGCGAAGGTCTTGCGGGCAGCCTGAAGAGCAG
>JAAGNO010005936.1:6396-19411 GCA_033439905.1 Ceryle rudis | reverse complement strand
ATTTGTTTAGCCAAAAAAGATTAATTCTTCAGCAGAATGGGGAGCCTTATCTTCGGCAAAACTGGTATTTCTGAAAATGTTTTCCCCAAACCCTCTCATTTCAGTCACTCAGATCAGTGAGTAGAGAGGGACTGGAGAACACCAGAACCCTAGCATCCTGCCATGAAGATCCTCTAAGATAACTTGAAAAGTTATTCTTGTTATTTTGTTAGGAATTTCATCACTGCTGATAACTTCAATTTATCCTTGCAAACATTTTGGCAGTTTTTATGACATGGTGCTAGTAGACAGCCTAGAACAACTCTGGCCAGTACATATCTGCCACCATGTCTGGGGCTTTTTTTTCTGCAAAACTGAAGTCAGTATGTTACGGGTTGGCTGGCAGTTTAGGCAGTAACTGTGGATAGTTACATTACGTTGGTGTTAAAGTCTTGGTCTTAGTTTTAGGTTATTGTGCA
Source organism: Ceryle rudis (assembly GCA_033439905.1). Lineage (NCBI taxonomy): Eukaryota > Metazoa > Chordata > Aves > Coraciiformes > Cerylidae > Ceryle > Ceryle rudis. The sequence goes on along the minus strand of JAAGNO010005936.1, from coordinate 18,953 downwards.
AATGATGGAATATTGTTACTGCAGTCAATAAGAGTTCCTTCCCATCTCTGCAGTGATACTGTCACAAAGGAAAAAAAAAAACCAGGTATGTTTTTCTACCCTGCTTTCCTGTCCTATATTATTCATATTATGTTTGAGAAGTAAAAATCATTCTTTGATGGATGTTTCCCATATAGATTTTATCTGTTAACTATAATGGAAATCTGATAAATCTTCAGAATCCTTATGAACTTAGATTCTTCCACGCTCCCCTCTACAAACAGATTTGCAAAAAAATAGGTGTTTAGTCACAATTTATGCATAGAGATACTATCCTGGGAACAGTTCCCATACTTTTCAGGCTTACATTTTCCACAGCAACTCTGTAACTGTTCCTTTCTGGGTCAGCCTGTTGATGTAATTTTGCTGTTCACAAAGACTCTGCAAGCAGGATATTCACAATGTTGAAGCATAAACCAGTTATTTATTGGGCATTACACAAGGTAGATGGGTAGAACTTGGACTCTGTTGAGGAAAGCAATCCTAGTAAGGCATGCGATAAGCTGGGCAGTTGTCAGCAGGTGGGGACAGGATGGGCTCTGCAGTCCCTCAAAGCGACTGTCATCTGTGTTGCTTAGTTGTGGTCTTTTAACTCCATGCTTTTCCTGAAAAACCTGATGTTTTTTCGTCTCAGTGCTTTTTCTTCTGAGCTCCTGGATATTAAATGTCTCCATTTCTACAATCTTACCCCTGCCTGCAGCTGCACCTTTGTTACCACACCCATCCCTGTTCTTTGGAGTTTCTCACAGCTTTGTAGTTCCCCTGTAAGGCCGTGCCTCACTTTCTGCAGAAAGCAGCAGATGTGGAGAGGATGAAGGTAATGGTCAGAAGGAGAAGGCAGGGCAATGGCAGCCCAAGTAGCTGCTTTCTGCTTCTGCCACAGAGCTCTGGCATGGCAGTGAACAAATTGCTTGGAACAAATTGTCATTAATTGTATTCTCTGTTTTCTGGAATTTCTCAATTTCTGAGAGGCTGACTTTACAGCCCAAATGGAATTTTAACCTTTTCCACCACCTGCACAGGTCAAATACACTTACAAGGTGAGGTATTTGGGTCTACCACAAAAAAGGTATAGATTAAAAAAGAAAAAAATGTAGCCTAGCCACTGAGGGAAGAATGATAAATGAAAGTTCGCCAATACTGCATTAGTTCAAGAAAGTACCTGCTTAAAATAACTTGATTTTAATGGTGTTTAATTCATACTTGTTCATTTAGCAAAGGAGGATATTTTTTAGCTGTGCCATAGCCGTAAATAATCTTCTGATGGGAGGGGAATCAAAACTTGCATGTAAACAGCTTTAATCTACAGGCTGTGAGTGAACTCAGGTTAAGAGCATGTTAAAAATAGGGAAGGCAGAGGCTATAACATTTTTTTCTACCAATTTTCTGTTAATAATTCCTAGAACTTCAGCCTTTTCCAACTATTTTTACTAAACAAGAAACAAATGGAAGTACTAAAAAGATTCTGATAAATCTTTTGTGCAAAACTGGTGCCCTACATATGATTTGTCATATTTTGTACGATTTGACTGTGTTTGTAACACCTTTTTCTCTTCCTGTTTTGGAGAAAGGTAAGAACAACTGATCATAAAATACACTGGGCAAGAAGTGCTTTCTTCATCTTGCAGGCAATCATGCCTTGAAGCATGAGATTTGATTAGCCTGTCCCATTGTATAAGATTGCACAGCTGCAAATTTTATTGAATAGTGGCACTTTCTGTAGTGCCTGAATGCAGCTTAATATCTCATACTGCCAAGTCCTGGTATTGTGACGCGCTGCGATGCTCGAGACAGCCACAATGTTTTGACCACCCATAGCAGCTTTTGCGTCATCAGAGGACAACACTACAATCTTTTGTAGGCTGTAGGAGAACCACTGCTCCCTCTTTCCATGAGTTACTGAGAGGACATCATCTGGTCTCTGCCCCTCCTTTGTTGACTACTGAAGAGTCTTTTCCCTTTCTTCCCTCTCTTTTCTTATAGTATTGTTTGGTTGGCTTTTTTTTCCTCAAAAAAGAGATGTAAGAAGCCTATTTGTAGCCCTTATCTAGAAGGAAGAAGGTGTTTCCAGTGTAGTTTTGAATTTTACCATGGAGTGCTCCTTCAATCAATGCTTTGTGCATGATGGTTTATTATGTCTAACATTTAAACAGGATCACCTACCAAATGCATAGGCTTCAGAAGAGCCTACTGTGATTGCTCATCACTGTCAGATAGAATTACTTCATCTGCAGATGTAGCAGCCTGCTATATTGAATTAATCAGCTTTAATAAACTGAATTATATTTCATAGAATCTGGTGTTCACTGCCCTAGTTATATGTGAAGAGAGTAAGATTGATTGTGCTTGACCCACGTCAGCGGTTAGGGTTGGGCCAGCCACTAGATGAATGACAGACAATTTCTGTTAACCCTTCTCCCTTCCTGAAGGGGAAGAGAAATGGAATAAGGGAGAGCTGCTTACCAATTAGAAAAGGAAACTAGAGCAGCTTTAATGAAAATAATACTATGGAATATATACAAAATCAATATTGAACCCGACTACCCAATTATGTCACTGTCAACACTGATGCTGTAGAGCAGGCACCAAGAAGGTCCCAGACTGGACTTGGCAGCAGATGGGAAGTGAATCCAGAAGCTGGATTCTGGAAAACACAGAATGGGATCAAAGGCAGAATGGACAGAGTCCTCCTCAGATGCCAACCATTGAATAAGAGGCTTGACCCTTGTGATCCCTCAGCTTTATACTGAATATGACATATAAGGGATTGAATCCCTCCTTGGTCAGTTTAGGGTCACCTGTCCTGGACACTCCTCCCTGCAGGTGCAGCCTTTTACTTTCTGTGCCCCCACAGTGTGGCACATGAGATTTACAATGACCTTGGTCTGCACACCAGTCTTTGGTAGTGTTGCTAAACATTGAGTGTTGTCATGGCAAGAAGCAGACACTGCCTGTGAAAATATGTAATTAACTTCAGACTGTGCAGTTAGTGAGAAGAACTGAGCTGAAAAGTAAAATCACTGAACAGAGTTAGTTCTGTTCTTACTCAAAGCAGGACAGCCCAAAAAGATTACAGTTCTGTTTGAAATGCATGCATTAGTTTTTATTTTAAAGTAGAATAAAACAAGAGGAGGAGAGGGAGTTGTGGAGAAATACAGTAATAATTTACTTTTAATGATTTTTTTTCTCATGGTTTTAAGTTTTGAACATTAATTTCCCCAAGCAGTCCCTTTTCTTCACGTGGAAGAGGAAGATGGGTACAAGGAGTCATTTCTACCTCCTGTCAAGTGTGAGGAAATCAAGTTAGTTCTAAAATACATCTTTTCAGGTTGAATAATCTGTGTCTTGTCAGTCGGAGGCTACTTATGTAGTGGTGCATCATGAAGCTATGTCTGGATAGGAGATGATCAAACACTTAAGGAGCTACAGTCACTTAGGTGTCCTAGGGTGGTGTTTGTACCTCTCAGTGCATATAGTAAGCATGGCTGGAGACCATATATGCTGCCAACACAGTGAACAACTGGCTCTTGCCTCAAAGTTAGCGATTGTTACTATTAGAAAAGACTGTCAGAACCAAGCATTTGCCTACCTGTGACTGACAGGTGTTTTGGTTTGGTTGTTAGGTTTGTTTTGTTTTGGGTTTTTTGTTTGTTTGTTTTGTGAGGGTTTTTTTGTTTGATTGTTTTGGGGTTTTTGTTTGGTTTTGTTTGTTTGTTTTTCCCCCAACTATTCTAATGGGACTATGTTTTTGTAAGCACTTTTCTCTCTTTATTAATTAATTATTTAGTAGGGAAGATTTTCTGTTTAAGGTAAACCCAAGAGCTAGTGCAAGACTGGCACAAGCTTTCTGTCTTTTGGTGAATTTTCTTTTGTAATGTTTTTTCTTTACTTGGCAGTGCTTCATCACTTTGCATCCCCATGCTTAAAAGGGTGTTAGCTGTTAAATAGAGAACACTTCAGTCTAAGCTTTGCTTTCTGGTGTCACACATGCTGCAGGGACTGACGTGGCTGATTTGTTCTGATCCCTCCCTGCCCTGTTCCCTTTTCCTCCATCTCTCTCAAGTTAGGAAGCTATAACTGTTCTTGGAGCATTATGTATCCAGATCTGATTAACAAACATGAATGTGTAGGAGGCTCTGCATCTTCCTTTCCTGGGTGTCCTGATGTCAAAGGATAACTTCACCTGGTGTTGGGATTGACACCATCTATCAGTTGTCTGCTTATGCATGAAATGAGTCTGTGCTGTATGTGAGATTTGTGAGCCTGGCTGGATGTGCTTACTCTGCATTGAAACCTGGTGTCTGTTACCTGCATAGGGCAGCATGGTCCCATCAGCCCTGTGCACCAGCTTTGGGAATTGAAGGCTGACTGTGATGCCATTTTGTTTTCTAAGCTCTAGTAGGTTCATATGGGCAGGGAAATACTTCTCCTTAAAGACAGGCAAAGAGTGGATGGTGTCTTACATATACACAGAGCACAGAAAGAGAAGAGCCACAAGTGCACTTTCAATGCACTTCTTTTTCCCCTCAAAATGTGTTTCTTCTGTAGTGTGGTGGGCAATAAAGAAATAGGAGTGGCCTGTTTATTTGATTTTTTTTTTTTAATATTTGGGAATGCCTGCTCTGATACAATAAATGATCACTTACCAGGATCATCCAGCAAGTTGTCAGCATTATCTCTTTCTAATGTAGATTTGCATTGCAGAAATGGAAGAATCCTGGGAAATCACGGGAAAATTCAATAACCCCCAAACATACATTACTTTATAGAATTAGGCTATACCTGAAGGTCATCTAGTGAAAGTAATCTTAGATTGCTAACTAGTGTAGTGTGGGAGCTGTTTTATTGTAATGTGTTGCTAATTATCATGTTGTAGATAGGGCACGTTGCGATCTTACTGTCAAGGTGTTAGAGAAAGAGCAACCAAATTAAGTTAAACTCACTGATGGCCATGCTGTAATCGCTACTGAGGTAAAACTGGATTGCAGTATGGCCAGTAACACCCTACAGATAACCATAATGTCCAAGCATGGATAGCACTGCAAAATTCCAGGTAAACCTGGGCTTTGTTTACTAGGATCTGAATGTTTATTCTGAGATTAATTGTATTGGGCAGACACAGAACTTATGCTACCAAATGTGTATCTTCTTTGAATGCATCTAGCAGGCGAGCACATACACTGAAGAGTAGAGTTAACAGATGCTATGGGCACTGGAGTAATGCATTTATTGTGAAGTCCTTTTTTACTATAATTACGGCTGGGAGGGCAATCTCCAGCAAGGCATTAAATTGGGTCAACAGCTAAAAAGGCTTGGAAAGAGACATTGATGACAGCAAGTGGTGTATGTATACAGGAAATAAGCAGCAGTGTGGTGCTGGGCGTGACAGGCTTTCAAATGCTGTAAGGGTGCCATTAACATATAAGTAATAATACATTAGAGAAAATATGGTTATTATGAGATGATGAATAATTCTCAGATGTTAAGGCATTAGGCTCAGCAGACTGCTTCTAATCCTATGGGATTGATTACTCTGTAGTAGCCGTATCCCCTGGAATCATCTTGTACAGTAGCTATTATAGAACATCTTAGTTCTTATTACTTAAAGAAGCTATGCAGATGAGTGCTGTCATCATTAAAAGATTGCAGATATAATCTTTTCAGACACTTGCTTGTCCTCCCTTTACTCCCTGCTAAGATCTTGCAAAGCCAAACTGAATCCTGGTGTATGGTTAAAAATTAAACAAAAAATCCTGTGTCAGATACTCATGTGTAGGACAGAGCAAAGCTGTTGCTTCAGATTCATAGCTCACAGTGACTGCAGGGCGGGAGGATTTGACAAGATTTCTATTTTAAAGGTGAGGAAGAGCCTTCTGCCTCAGGGTTACCTTTCAGAGAAAAGAATGTAAGATTTTGTCAGAGATAGAAATTTGGAGGAGCCAAGACAGATGGGGTTGCACATAAGTCATTGGGACTTAACAGAGGTTGCCTGAAGAGTCCAATCCCTGATCATGAAATGGAGCAGTGCTTTGCACTTGCAGACAGCCACGGGTGAACAAAGAAAGTCTCAGCAACTCCATTAACGAGTCTGAGTGATTATCAGGACTGACGGTTCAGTATCTAGGCCCATGCCACAGCTCCAGCACCTACTGTCCCTCATTCTGGTGAGAGCCTGGCCTCCCACCTCTTCTCCCTGGCTGCCTGCAGCCTTGCCGGAAGCCATGGTGACGGGCTCCCAGCCCTTTGCCAGCACATGCCTCACTCTCACTCTACCCTTTTCTTCTGGTGACTTCCCAGTGGGGTCTTTTCTGCTGTTTGCTGTTGATGTGTGTCTGGGGCTCATGAGTAAATGTAGATTTCACTGATCAGTAAAAAAGGTTCTCTGAGTGATCTTGGAGAATAATAGATGAGGGAGGAGCATGCTGTGCAGAAAAGCTTGGGTCTTGGCTATACCACTCACTGCACCTCCTTCTGTGGTTTATTTTTATTTATGTGCAACAGTTAAAAAAACATAATAATGTATTTTCTAATACCTCTCTGTATGCAGTAGCTGAAACTGAATCCCACTGCAGGTTTTGCAAATACTACATTCATCCTTAAATTACTTGGAGAGTGGAGAGTCACACTGAACTGGCCCAGTCACACCGAGACTGTTCCACAAACAGTTGCATTTGAATGTTTGATGAATGTTATTCATACAAATGTGACTAAGAGCTCTGAGTCAGAGATGGTGTAGGCAGCCTATGTGCAAAGTTTCCTTCACAGCTCTACCAATGCATCTTAGTTCTGCTTTTTAGCAATTCCCCGTGCTGCTTCAGTCTTGGACCTCCTCCCCACCATGGTCGTCACCAGGCACGTGAGCAGATGCGTATTTGTGCACAGCTCTGACAGCGTGCCTTCCTCCTTGTGCCACGTTTTTATTTCAGCCTAAGCTTCCAAACTCATCTGCCAGTGTAACTCAGATCTGATCTGCAGCACAGCTTATTGCTGGTCATAAATCACTCTGCTGATGTCTGCAGTAGCATGGCAGAGGAGAACGTGGATTAACGTGGAGAGGAAAAGGGGATGTAACCTGGTGGTCCTAGCGTGAGTTACCTTAAATGTACAGACATCTCTTAAAGTTGTCACAGAATCGTAACTAGAAATGACAGTACACTGTACTTGTGAGAGATGTCCAGGAAAAATGCAATGCTGAAATTTACGCTGATAACAAAATGAAGCAAAATAGCACTCCTTGCAAAATAGCACTTGCATGTTTGTTCTGTTATTTATGATCAGTGCCTGTAGCACTGAGAATGCATAAGTGTAATATACTGACCATTTACAGGGAAAACTGCACCAAGGAAGGAGAAGGTGCTGTGGAGCAGTCCAGATTAGGTCTGTTGTGATTTTTGTCTTGTGTTCGAACTTTGAGAAATCTATTTTATGTACTCTTGGTTCAGTAGCTGTAATTGTAGGGCAAGAGAGATCCCAGCAAACCCAGCTGGTTTTCACCTGCCTGTGAAAGCATGGGCTGGCTTTAGACTTTCCAAGTCTCACTGAGAAATACTGGATGAACTTCTGGCAAAGCAGACCACCCTGATTTTGCTTTGCTTTGCTTTGGTGTACTAAATATTGCCTGCCAGTAATAACAGATCCCACAGATATGCTTTCCTGGGTCACTGCTGCCACAGGAGGGTGAGGGGTTTTTAATTGTCAATATTTTAATGAAATATGTATTGTACTTGAAAGGTACTTTTTTAACTCTACAGTTTTCTATTAAGTTTTTAAATAGTTTAAGTACATTCTATTATCAAATGAACTAGAGTTTGATTGTAGCCTTTGATGTTTTGCTGTACATTTGAATAGTTCAAGGTCTCATTTAAAATAAGTATGCAGTTTTCAGGTGCTGCTTTGAATGAGGAGATGCCCATTACCTAGGTGTTGAATAAAACAAGAGTGTTCAGGGTAATATAATATGCATATTTAATTGCTTCCTTTGCTATCACTGTTGTAAATGAGTATTTAAATCTGTTTTGAGTGGGAATAAGCTGACAGGTGTGGAGTAGTGGTGATGAAAATAAAAACAAGGGGAAACCAAAGTGTACAAAGTACAAAAACCAGCATGTTTTTCATTGGGCTGTCAGGAAAGTGATGTGACCAGCACATTGGAGTCTTGCTGTAAACAGTATGTCACTTTTCAGAACACTCAAAGACTGCAATGCTGCCAGACCTTTGCCAAAGGTGATATGTGTATCTTCCCACCCACCCTCAAATATGCAGCGAAAGAAAACATGCAGATCATCTGAAATGGGGTCTCTAAGAGAAACAGTTTTTGCTAGTGCAGACTTTTATGATGAACTGGACAGATTATCTCTCAATCCCCAAAAGGAAATTTTACCAGAGTTAGGTAGCTCAAAGGAAGTTCAGGTAGCAGGAGGTTGAGGCACTGAGACCGGTGAGGCGTTTGTTTTCCAGTCACTGTGCAGAAAAGATGTACCATGTGTGAGACAAGACCACCCATGTGCCATGGTTTGGGGTTTTTGTAAGCATATATTCAAGTAGTGGGCTTTCTCCTGAGGGAGAAGAGAGGTGAAGGGTCCCACACTGCAGTGACACTTGCTCTGCTTTGATGTACCCAGCTTTCTGAGGCTTTCAGGTTACTAGATTTGGGGGTTATGCCACTTGGGAACCAAAGTTAACTGACTGCTGTGTACTGTGACTCACTGCTTACAGGCTGGTATTTCCAAAGTCATCTGCACAGTAAGACACATACTAACAGCCATACCTGTTATAGTCTGATTGCAACACCTTGAAATGAAGAGAACTAATGGTTTAGCTGGTAAACTGGTATACTTCTTGGAAGCACTTAGTGTATTGCTGGAGGTCAGATGTAAAGAAGAAACAGAAGGTAAACAAAAAAGACTGTATTTGCAAGTGTTCACTGCAGGCTGACAAAGTGAGGGTGCTAGGGATGAGCTTGAGGGGAACCTTGCTAGAGCAGCTTCAGAAGTTATTACCCTGGATGTAACCCTCTTTGTAAGAGCGTGGAAAGAATACATGGTCTAAGCTTTAGCTGCACCCCTTCACATCCCAGCATAATATCTTAAAGCTCTTCTGAAATAGCATTTACACTAAGACATCAGAGTGTGAACTGCAGTGTAAGTATAGACTTGCTTCTGCAGACTTTGCAACTCCTGTCACACATGCAACAGTTCATTCAGCAGGTGTGTGTTGAAGCACTGTGTGTGTACAACAGGCACCCTGTATAATCCTCCTGTGAGCTTGCAGTCCCTGAAGCATGATGTTGTGCCCATTGGCATTTCTAAAGGGAGTTAGGACTATGAGAAGTTGAGCATGATTTCAAGACCTATGCAAGAGTAACTGTCATAACACCCCCCCACATTCTCTGTGAGCGTTCCTTTCTGTTCAGGGAGGATCAGGAGCTTGGAAATACCAAGCTGCTGCTCAGTACGGTGGAATGGAGACAGTGCAAGGAAATGCAACAGCTTTCCCCTTGAGGATTGGTCTTGGCTTAGGCAACTTGCCTCTTTCAGCTGGGACACTTCTGGCATGAGAAATGCTGTTTCTTCATCTCTTAGAAAAGGTTGTCAAAAGAGCTGTGGAGAACGAAGACATCCAGAGAGAAGAGCTGCACAGAGGGCTTGGCCAGGCACCAGCCCTTGGGGAACTCCAGGTTTCCTCACTGTTTCTGTCTCCAGAGTGCTCTTGTGAAAGCCTGCTTGCATGTGGAGCTGCACCTCATGACCTCCTGAGTAACAGCATGTGAAGAAGGTATTTAGTTTTATTAGCTAGGATAGTTGCTACTAATTAAGCAATGTAAAAAGCCTTCAAGTTAGGTGAAAATTGAATTTTCCTTTTAAAGACTGTCATGAAGGTGTGTTTCTAATTAGAGATACTTTGCTTGGCTAGGTAAGAGCCATTTTACTTCGCGGTGTCTGTGCAAGAAGCTGCATCTGTTTCCATTGCCTATTCCACATACAGGGGTGAGCCGTACTCTATTCATCCACATTAACACATTACAGAGGGTTTGAACAGAGCTGAGGAGGTGGCACAGCTCAGTGCTGGGTTCCCAGTTTGTCTGTGGCAAGAATTGGGGGTTGCCTTGCCTTACCCAAAAATCTATGTGCTTTTCTTCTTGTGAGGAGGCTGGAAATGTGCACTTGCTAAGCCACCAGTCCCAGGGAGCTGCTGGAGGGATGGTGGCCTGCTCCTCTACCCAAGGCCAGCTGGGCCAAGGGATGAGCAGGCCCAGGGCCTGCTCCAGCTTTTACTTGTTTATGCAAATGATGTTTAGGCATTCAATTTTAACTGTATTAGGGAAGCACCTTTAAAATCCAAGAGAAGAGGAGCAAGCAATCTTACTCTTCATCTCTGATTTTGTCTGTGACTTGGAACAAACAGCGGGTTAAATTCCATGGCCTTTTTCTGAATCAGTAGAGCTTTGTGTCTTCTTGGGGTTTGCTTTTTCCTAACTCCTCACTTAGCTGTGCAGGTCACTATTTCTTACCCAGCTGGCAACAAGTTTAAGGCAACTCTCCTTTCCCAAATTAGTTTTATGCTCACTTCTCATCCAGTTAATTAGAGCAAAAATACAAGGTTCATGCCAATTTAAATTAAAAATGTCCCTCGACTAAGTTTTAGACTCCCAGTGTTAATAGAAATAACATTTGATTTTGTATTTGTAGTTAGTTTATGCCTTAGTGATGATAGACCAAATTCATAAACATGATTTAGTGCAGTAAAAGCAGCAGAAGTTTGTATGAAACAGCATCCCGTAACATGCGTAGTCACAAGTTATTTTTAAAACTGTGCGAACAGATAAAGCTGAAAAGACAGAGCATCAACTCTTCCTAAATTTTGATTGGTTTAAAAAGAGTAAAAAAACATCTGAGATGCAAGTTTCACATTTCCTTGAGATCCTTATGGAAAAAAAGAAAAACTTGTAGAATAGCTGCTACTGATTTAAGAGACCAGACTGTGACCTGGTGCTGTACTAGAAAATGGAGCAAAACATTGATCCCTCAACAGCACGCTTTGAGATGCAGCATCTCAAGTCCAGATGCTGCTTGGACAACCCTATTTGCCCTGCTTTGGAGGGCAAAGCAGGCTACTGGAGAGGGCTGGCAGAGGAGCTGTGGCCCTATCCCCGCGTGACCTCTGCTACCGAGGCTGATTGGCTGAATAAACTGCAGGGAAGGGGAGGATTTCTCATTTTGCTCTCTGCAGCAGGAAATTTTGATACAGACTTAGCAGGCAAAGCAACAACAACAACTAGGACGGGAATACAGGTATCAGAGACTAAGTGCAGGCTTTAAAAAATTGGCCCAGATTTCTGTGAAGCAAGATCTCTTCCAGCGTTTCCCCCCTAGGCAGCACACTGCTCATCTCTGCCTACATCTGCAGCTGCTGCCCAGGTGTCTATCTGGGACCTCAAAGGATGGGAGAGAAGAGTATTTTATGCCAGTTTAGTTTTTAATTCCTAGAGGAACAAAACAGAGGACTTAATCTAAAAAAAAAAAATAGTTTTTTCTTGTGGCTTTTTTGATCATTCTGCTTAGAGCTATACAACAATGAACCCTTGTTCTTGCCTACGTTGCTAAAAGACTTGTTTGTTTTGAGCACAGCAGCCAGAGCGTGCCAAGGGGTGCCTATAGAATCATTCGGTTGAAGCAAATTCACAAGGTTACACATAGCATTTTTAAGTGAGTGAAAACACCATTAAAATAGTTTTAAGTAGCACAAGAGATCTGGGGAAGGCTGTAGTAAAGAAAGGAAAAGCCAAAAGCACTTTAGAGTAATACTACTTATGGATAATCCATTTCTGTATTTCCTTGTGCAGAGCATGTAGCAATAGTTGTTGGCTCAAGGATTTATTTTTTATTAGCCAAAGCAGTTGCCAGCAGTCTAGTTCAGTGGCTTTGCATGAATGTATCCTTGCCTCCTGCTTGTCACAGATCCCTTAAACTGTTCAATGCAGCTGGGTAACACTCAGTGTACTCTAAATACTTACATAATTAGTTTGTCAGTATGTTATGAATAACTTGATGCAGAGTTGACCTGCAGTTTTCTATGTGTGTAAGATTGTAGAATCATAGAATGCTTTGGTTGGAAGGGACCTTAAAGATCATCTAGTTCTCACCTACCTGCCATGGTCAGGGACACCTCCCACTAGACCAGGTTGCTCAAAGATCCAATCAACCTGGTCTTGAACACAGTTAGTGATGGAGCATCCACAGCTTCCCTGGGCAACCTGTTCCAGTGTCTCACTGTGAAGAATTTCCTAATTTCCAATCTAAATCTACCCTCTTCCAGTTTGAAGCCATTACACCTTATCCTATCACTACAAGCCTTTGTAAGAAGTCCATCCCCTGCTTTCTTGTAGTGCCCCTTTAAGTACTGAAAGGCTTCAATAAGGTCTTTCTGAAGCCTTCTCTTCTTCAGGATGAACAACTCCAACTCTCTCAGCCTGTCCTTGTAGGAGGGGTGTTCCAGTCCTAAATGTATGTAGGTACAGA
>JAAGNO010005935.1:57274-80713 GCA_033439905.1 Ceryle rudis | reverse complement strand
CTCACCTGACTACAACTTCCCTTCAGGTAGGTGTAGAGAGCAATAAGGTCCCCCCTGAGTCTCCTCTGCTCCAGGCTGAACAACCCCAGCTCCCTCAGCCTCTCCTCCTAGGACTTTCCCTCCAGTCCCTTCACCAGCCTCATCGCTTTCCTCTGGACCCACTCCAGTACCTCAATATCCTTCATGAAGTGAAGGACCCAGAACTGCACACAGTACTCAAGGTGAGGCCTTACCAGTGTCAAATACAGGGGCAGCATTACATGCCTAGTCCTGCTGGCCACACAATTCCTGATACAGGCCAAAATGCCACTGGCCTTCCGTGCCACCCGGGCACACAGCTGGCTTATGTTCAGCTGGCTGTCAACCAGCATTCCCAGGTCCCTCTCTGCCAGGCCACTCTCCAGCCACTCATCCCCCAGTCTATAGTGATACATGGGGTTACTGTGATGAAAGTGCAGGACCCTGCACTTGGCCTTGTTGAATCTCATACCACTGGCCACATCCCATTGACCCAGCCTGTCCAGGTCCCTTTGCAGCTTCTTTTTACCCTCCAGAGTATCAACACTGCTTCCCAACTTGGTGTCATCCACAAATTTACTAATGGTAGACTCAATCCCCTCATCTAGGCTATCAATAAAAATGTTGAATAGAACTGGGCCCAGTACTGATCCCTGGGGGACACGAATGGTCACCAGACACCAACTGGATGTGGCACCATTCACAACCACTCTCTGCGGCCGGTCATCCAGCCAGTTTTTAACCCAGCAAAGGGTGCACTTGTCCAAGCCATGGGCTGCCAGCTTTTCAGGAGAATGCTGTGGGAGACTGTGTCAAATGCTTTGCTGAAGTCTAGGTAGGCCACATCCACAGCCTTCCCCTTGTCTACCGGATGGGTCACCCAGTCATAGAAGGAAATTAAATTAGTTAGGCAGGACCTTCCTTTCCTAAACCCATGTTGGCTGGGCCTGATCCTCTGGTTTTCTTGTACGTTAGCCAGGACCGATGATAGATAATGGAAAGTGGCTTAGCCATCTCTTGTGCCAGCTCCCTAAGCACCCTAGGATGAATCCCATACAGACCCATTGACTAGTTAGGTTCTAAGTGGCACAGCAATCACTTAGAGTAGATATACTGAAATACAGATGTTTTCCTCTAAGAGTAAATTGAAAAACATGGTAATTCTCTAAAAAAAATCCACTCAGTTTTGTTTGGTTTGGTTGGTGTTTTGTCTTTTTTGTTTTTGTTTTTCAAAAAGTATGCAACATAGCGACAGTATTTAGGAGAGAGGGGAGGAACCCTGCATAATCTAAAGCTTGCTTTTCATTTAAAAAGCAGCTTCAACAGAAATTCTAAGTCCATGTTATAACATGGGTCTCTTTTTTTTTCGTTCCTTCAACCAATTTTAAGACTAAAATGAGCCTTAATAAACTTCTATTTGAATCTCCTATATAATATCAACTATAAAATTTCACCTTGCAATACCTTCATTGAATCCAATAATTTTTGGATGAATAAGTACAGATTTTACAAAGATAGTCTCAGCTCAAAAACTTTTATGAAGGCACCTCCACCACTTCTCCAGGGAAGTTTTTCAAAAGGTTAATCACTGTTAAAATATGTCCTCTTCCTTTTTGAATTTGTCTACCTTCAATTTTAGTTCTTGAATTTTGTAATACCTTTGGAAATTCATGGTCAGATGGTTTTCCAGCATGGCCAAACACTGCATCTTTGTCAAGGTCATTGCTTCTTCTCAGGATGCAGTTTCCATTCAATAATCTTTGTCCCTCCATATTTATGTCTTTTCATCTGACTCTAGGAAAAATGGTTGCTGACAGAGTGAATTATTCCTTTTCAGCTGTGACCCTTTTAAAAATGGTTTGGCTCAGTTTAAAAATGGTCCCTTTATTATCTACCACTTCACCAGTCCTTGGTTATCTATAAACCTTCATAGATAACTGTTCATGTTTTTCTTCATGTTTCTGATACAGACACTAGGTTGAATTGGATTGAGGTTTAATTCTTGATTCTATGACTTCCTATTAGTGATTACGTTTTGATATTCATCAGTTATCACTTTGACATGTCTTGACTAGGTACTACATTGACTCAGAATAGTGCTAATTCCTTTAACCAGAATGTTGTGTGGTAAAACTCAGTTTAGCTGACTACATCAATTTTCCAACAAAGCTTACAGCTCAACAAAAAACAGTTCTTTTCATCAGAACTGACCTAGCAAAAAAGACATAGTTTAAGGAAAAACCTGTGGTTTACAACAGTATTACTCTGTTTATATAGAACAGTTACAGGCTCAATCCCAATGGAAGCTACCACAAACATGCCACTGTCTAATTGTTTTATATCATTCTCAGATCAAACACACCACAACTTTGCCTGACTAAATATAAGTGGAATGTTTAAGTGTGAGAAAATACTTTATATGATTAAAAATACAGAATGTACAATATAATTTGTAGTTCGGAAGTAATGCCAGGCTGTGTTCTCTGTATCTCCTGTTGTTAAATGTCACAAACAAAAATGTAGTGGCTGTCACTCCAGGAACCCTGGTGACCTTTTGTTACTGTTACTTCATAAAACTTGGATTTTAAAAAATTTTCTTTCTAGCAGTGTTTTATGTTGGTGGCATATGTGTTTCATGGGCACAACTATCTTTCTTCAGAGAAAGTCATTGTGTATCTGTAAGTTAAATACACAGGCCTTTTAATTTAAATACCGTTAAATAAAAGTTACTTCAAAACAGGTTTTGATTTAAGTTTGGGGGGGTTATTTATTTATTTATTTGCTTATTATTTTTCTTATTTAGAATTGTGAGTTAGAAACAGTGTTATGTTTTCCTCCACAAGTCAAAAGATTTGTATTTAGAACATATCAGTGATAACCATAATTGTTACCTATTTGCCTCAAATGTGTCTCTGAAAGAAATGTCAGGATTATTGGTGCACTCCAACAATGATTTAACTGAACATGTGATTCTATTTCACATACATTAAAGGTGTAATTCAGAACTATACTGAAGTACATGTCAAAGGCAATGCCAGTCCCTATCTTTAACAGGATTCCTTAAATCTGTATATACATGACAAAGTAATCAGTAAGCCTGATTGAAATAAGTCAAACTGGTTGAATATTTCCAGAGAAGTTGTTTACAGTTGTATACAGCAACTAAAAGGAATTTAAGTAACCCATGACTATGTATAGGTAGCATTTATTTTAATCCAAGATTTCTTTTTTTTAATCTTATCAATAAGAATAAAATGTTACCAGATATTTTGAATTTTTACTATACTCTTTCATAATTGTAGAAAAAGTCAAAACAAAGCCCAGATTACCATTCCAGATTTACTGGAAGAGTCACAATTAAAAATGTCAGCATATAGAAAAGTGAGGTTAAAAGAGGTATTTCCATAAAATAGGGAAATTAACATCTCTCTGTTCTCTAAACACTTACTGGGCATATATATATGTATTTTATGACAGTGATTTTCCTTCCCACCTTTTAGAAGAACTCAGTTGTCTCTATTTGCTAAAGAAGTTTAGGGAAATTCTCAACACTAAAGTTAACCTTTAAGGAATGTTAAATTTAAAATGCCAATACTCTTCTATAGGAAAGTAATACACTTTCTCTCAACCACTCTGTTTAACTACAGTAATCACAATGTTAACTCTCTTTTTTATTTTCACACTCTGGGGCCAAAGTGGTCTAATAGAGCTTCAGACTCTTTGATGAACTACATCATAGACAGAAAACTCACTCCTACCTACAAACTATGGTGGGCAGTTGGCACTTCCACAGCCCAGTGAAGATCTCCTTCAAAGGCACCTCCTTCTCTGCAGTGCTTGTGAAAGGAACCTCAGGTTAAGGTGTACAGTATAAATGACACAGTTAAGTGTTTAAACTTGATTGGGACAAATGGAGAGAGAGGACCAAACCTGGGCAGCAGTGTGGAAAGATAGCATTAGACTAAGAAAATGCTATCTCCCTATTATCTTTAATAAGGAGTTCAGAGAAAAATGGTGATTTGTTATGTATGTATTTGAATAATAGTAAGGGGTTAAATGGGTGACTGCAGTAATGCTGCAATCAAAAGGAAGCAGATCCTTTTTCTAGAATAGTACTTCAAGCAACTTATTAGTTGCTTGTTAGTGTAGTTATTTCTCATTTTAAAATTGATGCCAGTCAAACTTACATAAAAAGATCTGTTAGCCACCAAAAATCTGTAAATTATAAGGTGAAAGAAACATTTTTCACATGTGAAACAAATACTTGCATTCACTTTCCATGGACTTCTGTAGAGAGAGAATTCTGTCACCTCCAGTCTTCAGGTAATATGTGTTGAGGCTGTAACTTTTTGCTTCTGTTCTAGAAGAAAATATCATCTCTAATATGATCAGTGAACCAGATTTCCATTTAAGTACAAAACATTCATGGTCTATAAACTAGCAAAGTGCCTTTAAATTACCAACTTGAATAAGTACTTTGCAGAACCAGAGTTCTAGTATTAACTGTTGTTCTTAACATGATGGGGATTAATAGCTAGCAAAAGATTAGACCTATTTGCCTATATTATTTCCTGTTTAGAGTGTCATTGCTGTTGATAATTTGAAGTAGCTTAAGGGAAGTGAGAGAAAGTAATAAATGCAAGAATAATAAACAGATGCATAGAAAATAGTCAGCAGGACAGAAAGTTATGGCTCTGAATTTTATTTTATTTTTTCCCCTGGAAGAACATGTAGTACTCATGCTAACAAATGAACTAGTTTTGGTATAACAAAAAAAAAAAAACCAAACAAAAACAAACCAAACCAACAAAAAAAAAAAAAAAAAAAAAAAAAAACCAAAGGAACCCCCCCCCCCAAAAAAAAACATAAACCAAAACAAACAAACAAACAAAAACCTAAAAACCAAATCAAAACAACCCCAAAATATTTCAAGATATTGATACTGCAAATTGTTAATTAAAGAGACAATAAGACTGTGTAAGATTTATTGATGTATGAACAGTCAATGTCAGGAAAATATGACTGAAGTGGCAATGATAGAGATGAGATAAACCAGACATATATAAAGAGTGCTGAGATGCCATATTACTAGTTCATAAGGAAGGGGGAAACTACAAATTGATAAATATTTTTGAAACATTATGAGGAGGCCTGAAAGGCTACAGATGTGCTCTACACTTCTCCACCAGCTGGGTGGAAAGAGTGGGTGGAACTAAGGTACACAGACCATTAATTGACAAGTTGTTAATTTTAGTATAGATGTTTTGTAGCCATTGCACAAAAGACATCATTAAAAAGCAATTAATGCTAACACAGTGTTTTGTTTACAGTAATGAGATTGCTACATACTGAACAACAATTGAATAATTATACCAATTTTGATTATTGGGCGCACAGATGGGAGGGCTTAAAAGCAAATAAACTGATCAAATTCTGTTACTGAATTTTGATTCACTTTTGGATATTCTTCTCTGCTGTCTGAAACAAATAATCTTTGTTACTCAGTTTATATAGTTTTTATAAGTTTTAAGTTAACTCAACTTATATAACTCAGCTATTATAATTTTTAAGCATTTTGAGAGGGAGAGGGGCTGGTTTATTATCTTCAGTCAGTGTAACTTATTTGTGCTTCAACTTAGCCTAATATACACAACTGCTGGTGGGGATGGCCATATTTGCTGTAACAAACATATCAGCAACGAAGTAGAAAAAAAGATCACACAGAACCACAAAATGGTTGAGGTTGGAAAGGACCTCTGGAGGTGATTTTGTCCAATCTCACTGATCAAGCAGGACTATCTAGAGCAGGTTACCCAGGACAATCTCCAGATGGCTGTTGAATATTTCCAAGGAGGGAGACTCCACAACCTCTCTGGGCAACCTGTTCCAGTGGTTGGTCACCCTCTCAGTAAAAAAAGTGTTTCCTGATCTTCAGAGGGAAGTCCATGTGTTTCAGTTTGTGCCCATTGCCTCTGGTACTGTCATTGGACACTATTGAGAAAGAGTTTATATCTTTGCACACCCCCCTCAAGTATTTGCATGCAGTCCTAAGATCACCCCTTGGCTTTTCCTCTCCTGGATGAACATGTGAGGTGCTCCAATCCCTTAATCATCCTTGTGGCCCATTTTCCTTCTTTGCAACAAGGGCACGTTGCTGGCTTATATCCACCAGGATCCCCAGGTCCTTTCCTGCAAAGCTGCTTTCCAGCTAGGCAGCCCCTGGGATTGTTTCTCTCCAGGTGCAGGATTTTGCTCTTCTTCTTGAACTTCATGATACTCCTTACATCCCCTTTCTCCAGCTGTTGAGGTCCCTCTGCATGACAAGGCAGCATGACCCTCAGCATATCAGCCATTCCTTTGGTGTCACCAGCAAACTTGCTGAGGGTACACTCTGCCCTAACATCCAGATCATTAATGAAAATGCTAAGCAGGACTGGACTCGGTACTGACCCCTGGGATACACTTCTAGTCACTGGCATTCAACTAGACTTTGTGGTGCTGATCACTACCTTCTGGGCTCATCCATTCAGGAAGTTTTCAATCTGTTTCACTGTTTGCTCATTCACTCTGTACATCAACAGATTATGAGGCTCTCATAATCTGAGAGAGTTAAAGGCCCTCCTGTAGTCCAGGTATACAACATCTATTATTCTCACCTTGACTACCAGGCCAGTCATCTCATCAAAGAAGTTTATCAAGTTGGTCAAGCATGACTTGCCCTTGGTGAAGCCATGCTGACTACCGCCGATCATTTGCTTAAACTTATTGTGTCTGGAAATGGTTTCCAGGATTAACTGTTCCATCAACTTCCCAGGGATCAACATGAGGCTGACTGGCCTGTAATTCACTGGATCTTCCTTCTTGCCATTGTTGAAGATAGAAGGGACATTTGCTTTTCTCCAGTCTTCTGGTGCTTCTTCCAGTCACCATGATGGATCAAAGATTATGGAGAGTGGCCTCACAATGACATCTACCAGCTCCATCAGCACTTATGAGTGAATCCCATCAGGGTCCGTGGACTTAATGCATTTCCAGTTTGCTTATGTATGCCCTGGCTTGATCTTCTTCCAACAAAGGTAGGCCTTTGCTAGATTATATGATCCTGCTCTAGCAGGGTTTTGGACTCGAAGATCTCCAAAGTCCCTTCCAACCCCTGACACCCTGTGATACCTGTGAAAGGTATATCTTCCTTGCTCCAGTTGTTCCCTCTGGGCTCTGGCATTACCAAAGGCTGCTCTTCCTAGTAAAAACCAAGGCAAAGAAGACAATCAGTACCTCAGCCTTTTCCATGGCCTCTTTAACCAGGTCTACTATTCCACTGAACAATGAGCCTATGTTTTCCCTAGTCATCCTTTTGTCTCAAATGCACTTATAGAAGCCCTTCTTGTCCTTGATGACCCTAGCCAGATTCAATTCCATTTTGGCTTTATCTTTCCTAACTTCATATCTGGATGCTTGAATAATGTTTCTGACTTTTTCTCAATCTGTCTTTTTGTCTTGGTTTCTACCCTTGGTATGCTTCCTTTTTTTTTTTTTGTTCCATATAACCATGAGAATGGTCCATATGATCTATAGATGTTCCATGTGCCCTAGAGAACTTCCCTAGTTTCGGTACTCTCCATCTTCTTTAGTTCCTTCTGCTGTGCTCCCATGCATTAAAACTCTCATGTCTGCTTAAAAGTTTATCCCTGATATTGGAAGTTTAAGGACACAGGAAAGGGGAGAACTGTGGTTTTGTACATGGGAAGAGGCATAAAAATAGTGTTATATAGAGAGTTTTCATTCATTCTGCTAATACATCCATGTGTGTATAGTTACAAAAATATACAGTTATACTCCTGTAAAAAGAAAACTTCCTGAAAGAAAAAAAAATAATTCTTGGCTAGTACATTTTCTGGATTGTGTATCTTTTACTCTCTGTGAAGATGTCTTATTAATTTTCCCTTGTTATGGCTGTCTAGTAGAATTGTCTGGTTTCTAACATTGTTTACAGACCTCACATTGTCTTTCCTGCCAATATGCCAAACAATATGCAAAATACAAATAAAATCCCTGGATCTTCCAAACCAGGAGGTCTAGCAGATGAAAATGTATATTATTGTAAAAGCACTAAGGAATCAAGAGTATTACTGATTCCCCTTAATTTCTTATTTCTGTATTATTTCAGTACTGCAAAAAGTATAAAATTCTAAAGAGAATTGTCATACCAAAATAAGAAATTGCTCATATTTAGACCTGGTTTGTGTCTTTATCATAACTTTCTGAAATGAGAGGCTTGTGAAATAAGACAATTAAATAATAAATGAGGTAAAATAATGCTTATTGTCATTATTACTACACCAGTATACTTTAGACATAAAACAGAACTGACAATTTAGGTAAAATAAATACTTATCTATATTATAGCTAGCAATAACAAACGCACAAATTTGTGGGTTTATGTAAAATACTAACTGATTAATATTTCATAAGTTTATTGGGCTGCCAAGCTGGAAGACCCTCTCAGTGCCACAAACATGCCCAGTAAAGATCATATAATTAAAAGAACTTATGTTTTAGCAATTAAACCTTATCTATGTGGTTCTAGCTACATTCATGAATCAGGAAGACTTAAGTATGTGCTTTTAACTCCAGAAATCATCCATTAATATTTTCAGTAGCAAATAAATGACTCAGAATGAGGGATACAAGAGGAAATTTCAGTGGTCCAACAGGAAAGAAACCAAACAACAAACAAAACCAACAAAAAACCTCACCACAAGACAAAAGGTCAAAACAAATTAAAAGCAATATAAGGTTTTACTTACACAAAGTGTCAGACTTTGGAATAAATTTCCATACACTCAAGCAACAATCATTTCTCTAAAATGTACCATCTAGATAAGATCTGGGACATTTTCTGTCTCTGCAAAATGGCCTTCTGAACAAAAGACTGTAAGTAATATAAAAATTTATCCAAAAGCCATGTTTCCCCTACACAGGGTTTGCACTAGATGACCTTTAAAGTTCCCTTCCAACCCAAAACAGTCTATGATTCTCTGAAACACTTTCAAAACAATTTGGTGTAATAGAAATACTCTAGGAAGTGCTAGTCTTCAGGAAAAGACAAAATTTTCTCAGATATTGCTCAAGCTGTCCATTAATGTCTCACCTGCATTATTACATCATAAGTGTTCCCTGTAGAAAGCCACCAAAATCCAGGTTTCATGGATCATGAGCTTTACAGAACAATTATCTAATATCTGTTAAGATCATACCAGCAACCTCAGCTGGAGAGTTGAGATGGGCCAATTAAAAGTAAAAGAATGAGAGCATTTGTTCAATGCAATATACTCAGCTATAAGCAGATCTGTCAATGTTACTGCGCAAGTACCCAGTATCTCAGCTCAAAATGGTGCTACACAGACTAAAACAGAGCTCCAAAAGGCAAAGGAGGTCTTTCTTTTCTCTGAAACTTTCTCTACAATAAACGTGAGAAGAGCAACAATGATGATGGCAAACATTAGAAGCACTTTCTGTGCAGTATGTAATGTGTGTGGAAAGAAAAGGCAGACACTACTTCAGCCCACATTTGAGGAGACAGAAGCTAGAGTTTCTACTTCACCTTTGCCTCACCAGTTGGCTTCACACATTTGAAAGGAATGGAACTGGAATTAATTGTCCTACATCTGAATACTGGGCTACAGAATATAAAAGTCAACTGCATATCCTCTAACTCTTCTTCGTTCAAAGCACTGTCTGGCAGTGATGTTCTCCCAATCGAAGATCCCTGTGCTCCTACAGAGTAAGCTGTGCGGGTGAGAACAGGCAACGAGCCTCTGGATCATATTAGCTGTCTCGTCAGAGGAAAAGGGTTAAGAGCCACAAAAGTTCCAACCAAGTAGGCTTGTGTAGGTTGTTTCTGGGGTAGGGGGACATCAGGCCTTGTCGGTGCTGAACTAATGTCAGGATAAGAGAATGGTAAATTTCTGCTTTCGTAGGTAAATTTATGAGTCATGAATGACTAACCATAACTAATAACTAATTTACTTTACTGTAAGTTCTTCTTTGTTGTTATTTTGTACATGAGGCCCGGATTATTTCTCAAAAGGTGTGCCAGCTTTGTGAATTATCTCCTAGCATCCTCTTATGTGCAGAACTGGAATAAAACTAATTCCTTGACTCTGTGTGTCAATTGGTTTTTGTTCACCGGGTAAAGAACCAAGATTTGGGTCAACAGTTTGCAGATTGCAGCTACTTTAGGAGACACCATTTAAACAACACTGAAAATAACTCCTGGTGCTTTCAGTGATGAAGTTATGTATGCCTGAAGATTATATACTATTACAAGGCTAAGTGGCATTTGAACAAAGATTTTGTGGACTTCTGCTGTGAGGTTGTCAGAGAAATAAAAACTTAAATCCAAGACATGGGCAAACTTTACCATTCTTACGTGCTAATTCAAGATCCAAAAAGACAGATGTTATCTGCTGCTCAAGTTTCTATTCAGCTGAAAAATCTTTAAAATCTGGCATTTGGCTTCTGCACAGTTTATTCTACAGTTCCCAGCTGTCCACCTGGACTGAAATGTGAAGGAGTGACATTTCACCTGATGTGCTGCTTTCGGTACTGATAGCCAGGCATGGTAATGGTAATGATACGGCTTCGTCTGACTTTAAAATCAGAAGTCCAGAACTGAAGACTGAGACTGATCCCATTCTCACATGGACTAGTGCTTAGAGCAATAGCACAAGGCTTCTTAAAATATACTCTTAGCTGATGTTGTCATATGGTCACTGAAATAAATATGCTTCTGACACTGAGCAGTGCCTTAAGAATTGTAGCTAACACGCTGTCTTTTAAATTTCATAATACCCCCTCAGAACAGATGATTTCCAGGATGCAAGCCTATATATATGTAACTTACAACTATCCCACAGAATGGCAGGCAAAGTGGCTGCTATTCAGGTTGGCTGATGTCTGACAGACAATGAGAACAGGAAACCTCTATCAAACCTGTGTTGGTTTCAAATAAAAGTATATTTAAATAATGTCACCATAAATCCCCAGAACACAAAATTGTACCATTATTAAAATGTAACATATAACAGCAATTGCTAGTAATATTTTTTTTTTTTTTTCATCTTTTAGCTTCCAAATTTTTCACTTTCAGGTAAAAGAAAAAAAGTGATGATGATGTACTATAAAATTTCAGGCGGCTTGAGAGCTAACAGCTAGCAAGACACATTGAAACACAGAACAGTAACAGGCATTTATATTTAATCGATCCTATTGAGCCAAGAACAATATTTTAGCGAATACCTCCATTGTTCTGTGACAGAGGTGTTAACCGGGTGAATGGGATCGATCAGTGATGAGATGAAATGTAAATTGCTGTTAATGCTCTGCTACCAGCTGAGCAACTAAAAGAGAGAACTGTGATGAAACGGGCATGGTTACCCAGCTGAAAAACATTCTGGTCCTACTGCTGCAGACTACTAATATAATCACACCACTTTCCAGGCAGAAAAAAAAATGCTGAAAAATTACAGTAGTACTGTTCCTTCATCACCTGGAAAATGGAAACTTTCTTTCCCTGTGGTGAGGAGTAGAGAGTAAACATGGAGTACTTCTGTAATTCACCATTTCAAACTCTGTAATGTAAGCATGGGAATCAGAAATTCCGGTAACTAGGAGGGAGAGCCCAGAGGTCTCCTTTCATCATAGATTCCAAATAAAAATATCTGTCAAGGAACATAAAAACCATCTCAGTACAACTAACCACACAAACACATAACTTCCTCAGGTTCTTAAGTGCCATTGTAGAGGTATCAGTTCCATCATCTTGCCATGTCCCACCTTCTGGAGATTATGATCTGCTCCATAAACTTTCAATCAGAGTGAAACTAACCTGGTTTATTTTCCTTGAAGTAGACTAGAGAGCAATCAAATGAGTATATCAGCTGACAAGTCTGAGGCAATGGTCATCTTTGGCCATTCACTGTCAGGGACAAACAAAAAAGTGATGGCCTAGGGCTGATAAATTTCTTTCATAGAGTAGCTGCAGCCTTAAAAAGTATGCATAGTTGCAGCTTAATTATAAATGTATCAAATTAATTTAAAAAATTAACGCAAAACTTTCATAAGGAAAATTGTGTCTGTGTTCACTTTACAAATTAGCTCCTGCAGAAAATATTTTGAAAGCAGACAAATTCATATGTCTGAAATCCCAATCTGATATTTACAGAGCTGAAAACAGATCTCAAAAAGGTGACCTCAATATCACCTAAGGGGGAAAAAGAACTCACCATCTATGATTCACTTTAGTTTTGGTCAATATAAACAGCTTATCTGCAGAAAAGATGCTGAACTGGGTGGACAGTAGATCTATTCCAGTACAGCATTCTTTATCAGCAAATGTAGTAATTGTGAGGAAACTCAGGAGAAGGCTGTATTGCATCCAAGACAAATGAAAGGATATTGATTAATGTGTCCATAGAAAAATAAAATAATCAATACTTCAGAATGACCACAATAATTGGGTGATAGAACATAAATACAAGGATCAAAAAAGAGTGAAAAAAAATATTTCTTTCAAATATTAATATTTTTTTTTTGTTTCTTTGAGAAGAAATAAGTTCCAATCATTTAATTCTTTTGTGAATGACAGCTTGCTTTTCAGCACAAGGAGATTTATTCCACTAATCAACTATTAGGATAACTGAAAGAGCAACATCTCCCATAACTGAATAAAAGCAGGCAATTTCTTGGATTTCTTTCTTTCCTAAATATTTATAATCTGTAGACGCTTCAATCATAAAGCAATGATTCTGTCTTATCTGCTTTGTCTTAAATATGAACAATAATGTACAACAATGAACAGAAGAGAAAATGGGGGCAGGCGTGTATGTGGATTCAGAAAATGACCAGCTAGAGATGTGATTGTTATCATGAGGAAGGGGAGGTTAAACTCAAACTCAGAAACTGAACTTGTTCATATTTAGCATTAAAAAAAGGAACACAAAAACAGCTGTATGGAGTAGATCCATTGCCCATTTAGTGTAGTATTTCTGTAAGCTCCATTTTGCATCCTGGATTATGGCTTTCCCAAACATATGAGGATGTGCTTACTAATGCAAAGGCAGCATACATCACAACACAGGAAAGAAAGCATTCTGGAAGTAGTTTAGAAACATTATTGACACTCATTTGCAGTTTTCTAAAAGTAGACTGCATGTTGCACAGTATCTTTGTCAACCAGCTAGCATTATTCAGGTTTGCTGAATATAGGCAATTTTCCTCTAAGAATTTGCTATGCATTAATAGTCTTCTGAAATTAATTTTATTAAAGAATGTAATAAAAATCAGATCAAACATTTAAAATACACCTCAAATGCTCAAAAATATGTAATTTGACTATAGATTTCTGTCCAGAGGACATCAGGAATGTTCTTGTAATGTTGTAACCAAGCAAAAGTCTCTGTTGACAGGATAACAACCTAGCAACCTACACACTGTGTAAGGCACAGAATATACTATGCATGCCAGGTACCACTCCATAGACCACACTTTCAAAGCAATGTCTGCTATAAACCATTATATTCATTGCACTAGGTCTATAGCTCATTTTGTATATTTTTGTACTAAAATATATTTTATATATATTTATATGTAAATAATATACACTTTTCTCTATATATATTTCATAGGCATGCAATAGACAATAGATTAAACATTAGAAACACACTCTGTAATTGAAGGGTCCTGTATATTCCCCGGCTTCCCTCACTATTTTTCTCCAGGTGTAATTTTATTACTCACAGGTCACCAATGCACTAGATTAATAGCAGAACTGGTTTTCTGTTACCTCATTACCTGGAATTCTTTTATCTAAAGAGAAACTAGAATGCAATTAAACAAAAGGTACACAAGACACCTAAGGAAGTTCTGTAGGCTAAACTAGTTTATCAGAGTAAGATGTTGTTTTCACAATGATTTATGCCTCAGAGCAAACACTGAGACTGTTTCTTGCTGTGCTCACAGCCCTTTAAGGAGACAAAAGAGCAAATCTTGCAATCTAATAGTCAGTTCTGTGACTAACATGCATGGAGAGTTGTTGCATTAAATACAATTTCACAGCAGTTTCCAATTTCTGTTTTACTCAGCTATTTACTGTTATTTTGGTTTTTTTTTTTCTTATCCCTGGTTTGCTATTAAATACAATCCAGAAGCTATATTTTAAAAGAAAATTCTTTAAAAGAAATGTTTAATACAATTCCCTTTTGTTGTACAAATGGAAAACATTCAAACTGAAATAAATGCATATCCTTTTGAAAATAAAGCCAACTTCATTGTTTGTCTGACATAACACTTCATGAAGGGAGAGAAGAATGTAAACTTGCAAATATTAATATTTTACTATATTGCTGTACTGTAGTAGCAGGATGATGGGGTTTTTATTTTTTTTCTAATAAGGATAGGTAAAATCTGACTGTTCTCATTTGGACTGGGACCTGATGAGAAGGGGCTGTGTCAAAGAAAGTGTTCCACACCACCACCGCCCCCCAGATGAATAGAAATAACAAACTGGTAATGATGGATGAGGAGGAGGCTGAGGTACTCAACCATTTTTTTGCCATAGTCTTCACTGGCAACCTTTCTTCCCACAGCTCTGGAGTGGATGAACTGCGAGGCAGGGGCTGTGGGAGCAAAGTCCCTCCCACTGTAAAAGAAGATCAAGTTCATGACCATCTGAGGAAACTGAGCAAACATAACTCTGGGACCTGATGACATATATCTTAGAGTCCTGAGGGAACTAGCTGATGTAGTTGCCAAGCCACCTTACATGATATCTGAAAACTCATGGCAGTCAGGTGAAGTCCCTGGGGACTGAAAAACGGAAACATTGCATATATTTTTTAAAAGGGGAGAAAGGAGAACCTTGGGACCTACTGACCTGTACTGAGGAAGATCATGAGACAGGGCCTCCTAGAAGCTGTGCTAAGCCACACGGAGAAGAGGGAGGTGATTTGAGACATACATTATGGTTTCACCAAGGGCAAATACTGTGTGACCAACCTAGTGGCCTTCTATGATGGAGTGACTACATCAGTGGACAAGGGAAGAAACACAGTCCATCTGAACTTCTGTAAGGACTTTGTCATGGCCCTACACAACATCTTTCTATCTAAATTGGAGACATATGTATTTGATAGGTGAACTGTTCAGTGGATGAGGAATTGGCTATATTGTCACATCCAGAGAGTAGTGGTCAAGAGCTCAATGTCCATTTGGAAATCAGTGATGAGTGGTATCCCTCAGGAGTTCATACTGGTACCAGTACTGTTTAGTATCTTCAGTGACATAGACAGTGAGATCAAGTGCACCCTCAGCAAGTTTGCAAATGACACCAAGATGAGTGGTATGGTTGACATGCCTGAGGGATGGGATGCCATCCAGAGGGACCTGGACAAACTTGAGAAGTGGGCCCATGTGAACCTCATGAAGTTTAACAAGACCAAGTGCAAGATCCTGCAGTGCATGAGTTGCCAGGGCAATTCATAGTTATCAATACAGGCTTCTGGATGATGTGATTAAGAGTACCCATGTAAAGAAGGACTTGGGGGTACTGGTGGATGAAAAACTGAGCATGAGGTGGCAATGTGTGCTCACAAACAAGAAATCAAACCACAGGACAGGCTGCATCAAAAGAAGTGTGGCCAGCAGGTCAAAGGAAGTGATTTCCCCCCTCTATTCTGTTCTAGTAAGACTCCACCTGGAGCACATAATCCAGCTCTGGAGTCCTCAACACGAGAAAGATATGGACCGATTGAAGTGGGTCCAGAGGAGGGTCACAAAAATGGTCAGAGGGCTGGAACACCTCTCCAATGAGAACAGGCTGAGAGAACTGCAGCTGTTCATCCTGTGGAAGAGAAAGCTCTGGGGAGAGATTATTGTGATCTTTCAATACTTAAAGGAGCCCTATAGTAAATATAGGGGCAGACTTTTTCATAGAGTCTGTTGTGATAGAAAAAAAGCTAATGCTAGATTTAGACTAGATAAAAGGAAGAAATTTTTTACACTGAGCATGGTGAAACACTGGAACAGGTTGCCCAGAGAGGTGGTGTATGGATTGTTTGTCTCATAGTTCATAAACAAGTTTCAGTAGTGACTACTGCATAAAAGGCTACTAAAGGCAGGTTGTAAAAGTGACCCAGCCTTGGATCACCTTGAGACACTATGCAGACGACCCATGGGGAGATGTGTAGATAACTCATCCCTGAGTTGTCCATAAGCCACAGACCAAATAGGGCAGAGCCACACCATAAAAAGAACCAAAAGTTTACAGATGACACCAAGCTGAATGGTGCAGTTGATATGACAGAGGGACGGGATGTCACCCAGAGGGAGCTGGACAAGCTGGAGAGGTGGGTCCAGGTGAACTTCATGAGGTTCAACAAGACCAAGTGCAGGGTCCTACACCTGGGCTGGAACAATCCTCACTATCAATACAGGCTGGGGAATAAGGTGATAGAGAGCAGCCCTGAAAAGGAGGACTTGGGTGTGGTGGTGGATGAGAAGCTGGATGAGCAGACAGTATGCACTTGCAGCCCAGAAGGCAAATCGCCAGCAGATCAAGAGAGGTGATTCTGCCACTTTGCTCTGGTGAGACATCACTTGGAGTACTGCGTCAAGTTCTAGAGGAGGGACATGGACCTGATGGAATGGGTCCAGCAGAGGGCCACAAAAATAATCAGAGGCTGGAACACCTCTCCTGTGAGGACAGGCTGAAGGAGCTGGGATTGTTCAGCCTGGAGAAGAGAAGACTCCAGAGAGACCTCATAGTGATCTTCCAGTACCTGAAGGGGGCCTACAAGAAGATGGGAAAGGAACTGTTTACAAAGGCCCATAGTGACAGGAAGAGGGGCAATGGTTTTAAACCAGAGAAAAGTAGATTTAGATTGGATGTTAGAAACAAGTTCTTTACCATGACGGTGGTCAACGCTGGAACATGTTGCCCATGGGGGTAGTTGAGTCCCCATCCCTGGAGACATTCAAGGCAAGGCCTGCCAAGACTCTGAGTAATCTGATCTAGTTGAGGATGTCCCTGCTCACTGCAAGTGGTTGGACTAGATGACCTTTAGAGGACCCTTTCTGGTCCAAACCATTCTATGATTCTATGAAACCTGGGCCAAGCCATGAAATCCCTCAACAAATGGTATGCCCTGAGTCTTAATCCAAACCACTATTTAGTCACCTGAGAAAGTGAGATAAAGAGAACCTGGAGAGTTTCAGTGTTTCAGCCAACAACACTGTGTATGCAAACAGCATAATCCAGTCAGGCATAGTCTTGCCCATAGTCACATAAATCAGGGGATAAAATCCCTATAGGTTTGGGTTAGGAACTGGGAGTCACATCTCTAACAATACACCTCACCTGTATGGAAACCTTTCACCCTTGGTCAGGACACTGTCACATTATTGGGATTGAGCATCCTTACCTGGAGGGGTAAGCGAATAATCAGCATACTGTAAGTGTATAATATTTAGCACTCTTTTTAGGTTGTTACAATATATTCTTGAAGTGTAATAGTGGATTTTTGCATATTATCCATATAAATCTGCAAGAGTGGTGTATTAAACCTGTAAGTGAATAAAGCATTTCCTTGAGCCTTGCAGTCAAACCTGGAAGTGAAGTGCAAATAAAGCATTTGCTTGAGCCTTGCAGTCTAGTCTCTTTCACCACAGGTAGTAGAAGATCCATCCCTGGAAACATCCAAGGTCAGACTGGATGGGGTCCTGAGCAACCTGATCTAGCTGAAGATGTCCCTGATTATTTCAGGGTGGGTTGGACTAGATCACCTTTAATGTTCCCTTCCAACCCAAACTATTCTATGATTCTATCACTAGAACTAGTCAACTGGTTTTTAGTTTAGGAAGCACTGGTACACCAAAGCAGAAAAGTAACTATTGCTATGTGGTATGGCTGACTAATTTCTGAGCATATAAAATCACCACCAATATGCGTTCTCTATTGTTCTTAAGAGCCACTAGCATAAAAACACCCGTTAATCCTGAGTTAGCTGATTGAGATTAAAGTTTTCTCCCATGTTTCCAGGTTCACTAGCTTGGCATGGAAAAGGTACATCTGTTTCTATAGTCAGTTTTGAAACAAGAAAGCAATGTTTCACATTGTATCTGGTCATCTTCAGCGCTGCAGCCCAAATGACCATTCAGAATAAGTTGAGGGACTGGCCTTTGGAATGAATCCAACATGAGGTATGAATATAGGCCACCAGAGTTATTGCTATTTATTGCTCCTCCATTTTGTCCTACTGGGCATACTGAGATAGCATTAATTAATAAACTATGCTGAATATAAAACCTCTGTTAGCACTTACATCATAATAGTTTCATATCATATGTGATTAAAGTTGACATAATGATAATATCCACTTTGTAATGGAAATAATATTAATAGGACATTAAACAACAGAGCATTAAAACAACACAATACATGAAGAAAGCATTATTTGGCTTATATTCACTGAGGTATTATCTGGAAGGCAAACTACAAACGTGGAAACTGGTAGATAGCAACTATAACATGGGTACTTGCTTGTGTTACAAACTGGCCAACAATGTGGCAGGATGAGTAGAAATCTGCAAATATGACTCTCCTAACTCTCTTTGCTAATTAAAACACAATATCCATTCTGATTAATGATTATCTTACTCTCTTAAATCTTAACTTTTTCCTTTGATTTCTGCTCTGCAAGTTTAAAAAAAAATCATGTTATTCTTATGAAACTGCACAAAACAAATAGAAATTCTTAAGTAAATTCCAAGAATTGGACTTAATTTGTGAAAAAAAGAAGGATGACAAGATCTTGTGGCTGGACTATGTGATATAAATCATAAATTTGCAGGGATTCTGATGAGGAAAGATTTTTACTGTATTAAAAAAAAGCATACAAGTCAGAATTGGACTAAGTTCCTCCTATCACATTAAGTCTGAATCCTACAATCCATTTACCATTTTCTAGGCTGTGTAGGCAGTTTTACAATACTGAATGTCAAACTGTTTTCTTGGGAAAAGAGGAAGAAGTTGTTCTTCTATTTCAGTCCTTCTCTTACCTGCCTGGTAGTGTTCAGCAGGGTTTAATAAAGTTCTTTTATAGTCAGCAGATACGGTTCCTGTGTAGCTAGTCTGATTTGGAAGAGGGCAACACAATTTATTTATTTATTTATTTTAGAAAATAGCTGATTGATTGTTTTATAATTGTATTCCCTCATTTCTCTGAATTATTGGTGTAACAATCCAAGCTTGCAGGCTAATCATTTTGTTGAAGTGACTTCATCTAGTCTTCTGGGTTAAAACACAGCCCTTTGTATGAAAACTATTTTCATGATACTAAAACAAAAGTAGATGGTCATTTAGTTATTTAGGCAAATTATATCAGGAGGGACAACCTTTTCATGTTTAGAGGATGATTCCTGGTCTTTATACATGACATGTTTTTCAGCTCTTTTGCACAGCAACTTGCAGTTGCGTGGCCAAGGACTAATCACTCTACACAGTAACTCAGGGAGGCAGAAGGAGCAATGATGGGCAGCAGAAGCCCCATAACATCTTGAAGGCAAGCATGGCACCCAGGTTGGTGACTCTTAAGACTGTTAAAGACCAAGAAGTATTTTGCTGTATTGTGAAACCTAGAAGGGAGCCAACCAGCTCTCCTCAGAAAGCCTTGGAGAGAAAGGTGCTGCTGACTAAAGGGGGAGAGGGGATTATTACAGCTTGCAGAGGGAAAAGTACAGCCTTGCAGTCCAATAAAACTCAAGCTATGGCTGGTTGTGGTAAGTAAGCATAAATCATCAACCAATACATGTCAGATCTTTGTAGATGCAGAAGATGATAAAAATTACACTGACAGTTTGCTACTGTGTGATAACTTTAGCCCTACCAGATCCAGCAGTCATATACAAGGGTTACTGTGGGTACTGCAGTTACAGTTTGCTGTAACTTCTGTCAAGCTGTCTCTGAAAACAGCTTTAAGAGAAACAGCCACTTATCTCTGTCTTTTGTGGGACAATGAACAACAAATATCTGACTACTTCAGTGGGTTTATGTTGTGTTCAGTATGTGAATGTGTGCACTTATGCTTTCAGATGAATATTGTGAGTTTGGTGCTACAAAACACAGAGCAAATTCTGTATTAGAAGGTCCTCAGCACCTTGTGATGAGCATGCCCAGGTGTCATTTCTCTCTTCTGCCCTCAGAATAACAGAGGCCTCTGAAGCAGGTACACTCAAATGACAAAAGGATTGGTTAGTACTTCTGGTAGCACATATCCACCTGAGCCCCAGGAAAAGAAAAATGTTTATAATTTAGATTCATTAGGTAATTCTCATGGGTTTTGTAACACAGGCTGTATAAATATACACAAATATGTGTAAATAAATGATCCTGACACATAAAAATCTTTAGCAATTATTCTTTTTAAATCAATAAAAAAATACTCTGCTGAGTTGTTTTGTACATATATCCAAAGCCATAGATATAGAACTAAAATGGATATTTTTTGTCTTTGACAAAGTGGAAAAAATAAAGCTTGTTTTGTTTATAAAATAAATGGTACTCCCAGTCCTAAATGCTGGGCACTAAGGGTATGGGGATGGAGGAGATAAACTTGGAAATCTGGATGCAGTTTCTCATTCTTAGCACAGATACATTATGACATTTACATATTGCCATAGTACTACAGGATTGTTGCTATGCATTTTCTGGAAGATACTCATATCTATTCCTGTTTACTGAAGAACAAAATAAAGTCAGAAGTAAGTTAAAGGAAAAAAAAAAAAGAATTCTAACTCAAAGAATCCAGAAAGATTATGCTAAAATCCAGAATGATATTTTTTTTCCAGTGTAAGATATGTCATTACACTTATCTGTTCTACAGAAAAACATAGAAGTTACACCCAAGATCAGAATAGAAATATGGTTGATTGTTATACACTGACTTTTAGTTATCATTCATTGCAACAGTAATTCATGTTCATTAGAGGATCAACTTCATAATGACTAGATATGTTTGAAATACATAGATGTTGGTATGCAAGAAAAAAGAAAGAATCAGAGCAAAAAGATTTTCTTTTTTCCTCCTGGGTAAAAGAAAACCTACTTGAATAATACATTGTACAGGTGTAGAGAAGTTAAAGTTATAATTTTATCTATTATACATATACTTAGATTACGTTGCCTTACTTCAGCTGGTTCAAATTAGTTAGGAGTAACAGATGGAAATCACCCTGAGGTTAATATCTCTTCCCTTCTAAACTGCCAACTTCCAGCAGGTTTTTTATATCCTTAATTTTGCTATGCTACTGCTTGAAAATTCACACTGTAAGCATTTTTATTCTTTTTGTTTTGTTTTGGTTTGGTTTATATTCTTCATTATACATTAAGGGTATCTTATGCCTTTTTATTCATTTTATTCATCATAACTATGGTGGTATGCTTGTCCTCATGAGACTGCTGTTTCATTACTCTTACAAGCATCTGCTATCAGTTCTACATTTCTCACAGTAAGTATTCTGAATGTATCTGTCTGTTCTTTGCAGTTCATCCTTCATACATTATTTTGATTTACACTAAAATCTCACCAGAAATGACATGACAGTTATTTTTATGCAAAATGTTGAATGCCTAATCTGCGGTGTAAGGTATCAAATGCATGCTTAAGACATTAAATGTGTGTTCTCATACTATGTAAGGATTTAAACCTTTATGACTGGTTGATAATGTTGTACACCAAGGAAGTAGAATGTGTCTACAGTTTAAATAATCTGCAGAAAACCAGGAAGGGATACACTGGAAAATCCTATCCCTATTTTGTAGTGGGAAGACTGTAAAATAGTGAAGACTCCATTTTGCGGCTATCTGACAGATAAGTATATGTTGACATCAAAGATAATTTTATATACACGCATTTGCTTAAGTACTTAGATATTCACAGATTATAGCAGAAGCAAAAACTGAACAAGATCTAGTTCATTCTACATATCCTCAGACTGTCTCTTCCTATTAATAAACCCCTTCCTATTAATAAAACCCTTCTAGACAGTAGTCCTGTAAAGCCTATAGAAAACATCCTGAGGTGTAAAATGAAATATACAGTAAACCACACATATCTCTGATAAACTTAATCTTCAATATTCTTTCAAAAAAATTCACCACTTCTGATATTGTATAGAGCACAGGTTTTGCTTAAAACTACTCAATACAAATATGATCTTTGAGTTGCAAAGATAAGTGCTCAAAAAAGCTCCATGGAAGATCAGGATTATGCATGTTAGTGTAAACCTCTTTTGCATGAGCATTCTAATACAGTCATTAATTATGCAGACAACATTGAGCTATTTTAAACACGTCAAGAATTGGGGGGTTAAAGTAAAATTTCCTTGGTAATCAAATATAAAAGCATACACTTGAAAACAAGCCTTTCTTAATAAATAATAAAGGTGTCATCACTAAACACATCTTTAGCACTTGAATTACTACAATAAGAGGTTTACATTGTGGTCACCTGTGCAGACTATGATTAAAGGAAGAACACTTGGCCTTTGACTTTCACAGACAAGTACTGAGAACAGACACATGGGACTGAAAACCTTTAGGTACTATTTCATGATCTGATGAGAAATACACACTGATGTTCATAGACTAATTCCTGTATTTCTCAAAAACGTTACCCCTTTAGCTCCTTTCTTTTAAAATCTTCCATCCAGCCTCTTCCTTCCTTAATTTTTGGTATAGACATTTCAAGTTCTGGGTTATTAGGCTCTCTGTTTCATTTTCTACTATGTTTTCCCATTCTATTTATATTTGTTTCCACTGAGGAAAAAAAAAAAATAAAAAAAAAAGCAAACCACACACAAAAACCTCCAAAAATGTCATCTGTACAACCAGTACAAGCATTTTGTGTGGTCCACAGGAACCCAGCTATAGATTCAAACACCCCATGTCCCCATATTGAAGCATGACCAGTGGGACTGAAATATTTGAAGATTTCAAATTTTTAAAGCAAAGAAATCATGGGCGTATGTGAACTGCAATATTAAAACCTAAAAGCCTTCGAGTTTGACCTACTTGTGCAGATTTTTGTAACACAGACCATAGACAAAAGAGCCACATTTCCTATATGGGCCCTCTCTCTGCTACATTTTGAGTCCTTTCACTACAGCAGAAAAAGGACCAAAATTTTCAAACAAACTTTCACCATTTTTTTTCTTTTACAGTCGGGGAACAAACTATTTTCCTGCTATTTTCCTGCATTTGAATCCATAAAAATGTTTGGATAGCTTTATAGTTTGTGGTTGGTTTTTTTTGTTTGTTTGGGGTTTGTTGTGGTTTTTTTTTTTTTTTTATTTTTTTTTTTTTTT
>JAAGNO010005935.1:0-27452 GCA_033439905.1 Ceryle rudis | reverse complement strand
TAAAAACCCCAACAAAACCAAAACCAAACAAAACCAAACCAATATTGAATCTAACCCCCCTGATGGCAATTACATCACTGCTACCACTGATGCTGTGGAGCAGGCACTGGGGAAGTCCCAGACTGCTCTCAGAGGCAGATGGGAACCACATTCAGGAGCTGGATTCTGGAACTGGATTCAGAAACAAACACATCATGATCAAAGGCAGAACAGACAGTCTTCCTTGGACACTGCTTACTGCAGAAGTGAGCTCTACCCTCGTGATCTCTTGGCTTTACACTGAATATGACATATATAGAATGGAATACCTTCTTGGTCAGTTTAGGGTCATCTGTTCTGCCCACAGGTGCGGCTTTTTACTTTCTGCACCCCCAACATGGTACATAAGATTTATCAGTAATCTAATTTAGCAGTTATCTAATCTCTTACACTGCATAGGAGCAAATATAAGGAAAAGCCTTTCTGCACATGAATCCCTGGTAGTTGTCCTGGTTTGAGTGAGAACAGAATTCATTCTGTTCAGTGATTACTTTTCAGCTCAGTTCTTCTAACTAACTGCACTGTCTGAAGTTAGCAGCCTGTTTTCACAGACAGTGTCTGCCGCTAACAGTGATAACACCCCATGTGTGGAGTTAACACCAAGGATTGGTATGAAGACCAAGGCCACTGATGGATCTTCCATCCCATATACATCATATTTGGTCTAAAGCAGAGGGATCTGGAGGGTCTGTGGCTCTTCTCCCCTCTTGGACCGCTTTGCCAGCTTGGCTCAGGTACTCTTTTTGTTCCTTCCTCAGAGCATCCAAGAAGGACTATGTTCTGCCTTTGATCCCAATCAGTGTGTTGCTGAATCTGGTACCGGAATCCAACTCCTGAACACAGCTCCTGTCTGCTATGGAGCCCAGTCTGAGACTCCCCCGGTGCCTGCTCCACAGCATCAGTGGTGACGATGATGTAATTACCATTAGGGGGTTGGGTTCCATACTGGTTTTGTATATATTTTTACATATTCCATTTTTTTTAATTATTATTATTTTCATTTTCATCAAAGCTGTTCCAGTTTCCTTTTCTAATTGCTAAGTCTCTCTCCCTTATTCCCTTTCTCTTCCCCTTTGGTGAGGGAGGGGGGTTAACAGAGAGCATCTGTTATAGGTCTAAGGGGCAGCCCTGATCCTAAACTGTGACAGTAGCTATTTCTTAAATGTTTTCATAATCTATATAAACAATTTATAAAAATTTCATGCTGTTTCACAAACTGTTCAAAATTACAAGGCCTAATTTAAACTAAAGAAAAACCCCAGTCAGGTGTCTCATTCTTCATACTTAGACCTTCATGGAAGCTGCTGTTCACAGCTGCTCCACAGTGTTCGCTTTCTTCCTGTCTCTCTGTTTTAGTTAGACACATTAGTTTGTCACTCAGCTGCTGTACTGATCATGCAGTGTGGTGCTTTTAATCAACGACTATGAAAAATTGCAAATTATAAACTGTAACACTGATGCATTCTTATTAGAGAAAAAAATAAGCTAATAAACAATGGAAAAAAAATGGTAAAGAAGATATCCATACTGCTAAAAAAAAAAAAAAAAAGGAAGTGACATGAATCATGTTTAAGTTCATGTCCACACTGCTTATAGCTAGCACCATTTAAAGCAGACTGATCATATCCACATAACCTACCACACTGCTCTGGTCTTTCTGTGAAGCACATGTCTCATGGAGACAGAATAATTGCTTTCTGTTTTCCAGATCCAAATATACTGTGAGGGTTAAAGTGCAGCATAGAAGAGAAATCGTTTTATGACATGAAACAATTTATTTGGGGACAAGGAGGTATATCATAGTGGGATGGCTGAAAATGAAAAGGCTTCTGGGACAGAGTTGGAGGATTGCAAAAGGAGCCAAATCTAGCACAGTTTCATCCCTCAGGAGTGGCTCCTGGTCTGAACTTGAAATGTGCTTGCACAGCCAAATGGAATGCACCCAAGTGGAGAGTGAGATGGCCAAGACTTTGGCAGTCTAGTCAGTAAGGGCCTGAGCCCTTGAACTCGTTTCTTGGCCTGATTTTGTTTATCTGTGTAGGCAGGACCCTTGGCAGGCTGCTCATTCTGACTCTTGGTTCAAAGTAGGAATTTACTTTTTCTTTAAAGACATCACTCACCAGTGAGCTACAAGTACAGTCTCCCTCTCTGTCATGTCTCTCTCTGGACATACACATTTTCCACTGTTCACTATACAGTGGCCCAGCATCTGCCAAGCAGCAGAAAAATATTTCTTAGCCTGAGGTTTTTTTTGTAACATTTAAAATGTAGAAACTATGGGTTATGACTGTCTCTGAGGGTGTACCAGATCTTCTGTTTCCCAGATGCACTTTATAACCCTGCAGCTATTATGAATATGTATGAAACAACACAATCCTCCATGAATGCTTACCTTTAAAGCTCAGGATAATATGTTCTGGAAGAGACATTCCTTACTTTTTTATATTTCATACTGGTTTAGGTTTCCTTGTTTAGTATACAGAATAATTCTGGGGCATTCTGGGGCACAAAATTCTCACTATTTAATGTTCAAGGAACTTGTCGTATCTGTATTTGATCTAGTGAGTTGTCACTTTCAGAACTATGTACAGAACTATGTTTCAGCTCTCAGCATCTTTTTCACTAGTGTGAAAGGTGATTGTCTTATGAATTTGGGCCTCCTGGCTGTGCTACAGTTACTGGATAAGTTATAGGATATCAGCTATACAGCCTTTTTGCAGGATGATCACATGAAAATGAATAGGTTGAATATCTTAATCTGTGACATTTAGAAAATAGCAATTGCTATATGTCATTAGTTTGGGGTTTGGGCTTTGCAGCCGCAACAGTCCAGTAGTCTTTGCTGTATTTGTTGCAGTCAGCACATTAACTTGAGCAATGTGTGACCAAAACAGAATGTAGGAAATTATGTCAATATGCCCCAAATGTCAATATGTCCACTGATTCCATTGTGAAGATGAGGAGTGTCAGTTTTTATTTACGTGGCCATTTACATTCTTGTTTCTGTTCAGTCTGAGGATCATGTTTCAATTCCCAACATCAGCTTCAAAACATGAGCTCCATTCCTCAGAATTTAAATACCCATAACCTGTTTCCTCTGTGGATTTTATTATGATATTTAAATAATGAATAAAGCTATTTTACTCCAAGCATAAACACCTCTTGTCTCTGCTTCTTTAAGAAAAGCAAGGACAGTAAATCCTTCAGTGTGAAAACTCTTTTTTTTTTAAGCTGACCAACATCAACAGGATAAAAAAAAATATTTTAAAAGCATGCTTAACTTTACTGCCAACAGGGTGCATAATCATGAAATCTCAGAGACCCACTTCTTTCCTCCATGCACTCCTATTATTATGGCACGGTCTGAGTTGTTACAGCAAAACACTCACAAACCATCACCTTAACTGTTCTTGAAAATGCCTCTCAGTGTTTCTCAGGGTTTACCAGATGGTTCATAGTGTTACAAGGGCCATTCTTGAAATTCAGCTATGTGATGCTAGTATGAACAACTATATGGAAGTGGTTCATGACCAGAGCCAGGCTCTGTCACAAGTGACCCCAAAGGCAGAGACTCTCCTGACAGAAGACAGAAGTATCTTTGAAGTTTGACCACATTCTGACAGTCACATCATAGACATACTCATGAACAGATAAAGAAGCTGTGGTTTGTCCTTCATGAAAACCTCTTTTTCTTTTCATGAGATCCGTGAATCTCATTAATTAATAATAATTATTAAAACTAGCCTACTTCTTGTCCTGGATGCTGGTTAAATATTTTTTTTTACCACTAGATTGAAGTGGTACAGGCAGAAAATATGCAGAAGATGATAATCTGGCAAAGTGGAATTTTAAAGAGACTTGGAGTGTAAATATGCTTGATAAAGTTCCTCAGTGTCTGGGAAAATCAATTCCTGATGTTAAGAATGAAAATAAAGCCATGCAACTACAGACAGTGGCAATTTTGTTTTCATGTTAGTATGTTTATATATCTTGCATAGTTTGCAGCCCTAGACTTTCATATTCCAAACAATTTGTGGTCTTACACTGTGACATCATCAGATTGCACTTCCTTTATTAAAATTGTCTAAAAACTAAAATTCTAGCTAGCTTGAACTTATAGGGTTTTACAGATACTATGGCTCTAACTTATTTGTTGATATTTAATACACCATTCTTTTCAGTAAGAATCTTAACATCCTCATCATTATGAGAAAAAAATCTGATCTTTCTTTCCAAGGACATAGTAATGAAAGCTATGACAACATCAGCTAATCTTTAAAAGCAGAAAGAACAAACTGCAGAAGCTTTTCTTTTTTCTGATATGAGGGGTAAGCACTCAAATTTAGTCCCTTATTTGCATAAAATGCCTTATGGTCAGGAATGTTGCTGGGATGTTACTTGTTCAAAGCCTGATATTCAGAAAGAATGATTAACAAAGAAAAATCAACCATTATTTACATATTCAGCATTGCTGTCACTATATATTGTTATATCCCTTGTCTTTATATTTATATTCAATGTGCATGGTTTTCATGGAAACTGTTTCTATTACGTTTGTAATATATTGCAATATTACATAGATTTTTAAGCACATTTTCCTGCTTACTTGTTAAATTGTAAATAAATGCTTACTTATTAAATACCTAAACCTTAATTTCAGGCTGGTTCTTCAAAAGGGAAAAAAGTGTGGGTAAAGTTAATAACATGCTAATAATATGCTAATATTATGAACATAATGCAATGAAACTACTTTACCAAGGCTTTTAGACATAGACAGTTCTGCAGGATTTAATGTTTGAATGTCTGAATTGCTGAATCCTCCCTGATCCTGAGAAAAGCTAAGGAACTTCAGGTGTGGTGAAATTCAGACTGCTCAAATTCTCCTTGGAGCCATAAATGCAGTGCCTAAAATGAAACTCAGTAAATGTATCTTGGTTTTTTGGTGGGTTTTGTTGATTTTATTTTACTTTGATTGTTTTGTTTGTTGTTTGTTTGT
Source organism: Ceryle rudis (assembly GCA_033439905.1). Taxonomy (NCBI): domain Eukaryota; kingdom Metazoa; phylum Chordata; class Aves; order Coraciiformes; family Cerylidae; genus Ceryle; species Ceryle rudis. The sequence continues at coordinate 22,417 of JAAGNO010005935.1, read as the reverse complement.
TTTTGTTTCCCCCCAAAAAAAAAACAGTTAAATATTGATCATAGTTACAAACTCATCTGTCCCATCAGTGAATAGTTATTTAATTCTGACAAACCTATATTTTATTCTTTTGTTTCCATCATACACATGATAAATTTCATCTGATAAACACCTTAGCTCCCTATAATTAATTTTACAATTAAATAAATGTACAGCTTCCTCTAATTCCTCCTTCTTTTTTCTTCATCTGAATTGGTTTGTTTGTTTGTTTTTAACAGAGAGCTGTGCTGTGGGCAGTTCCTCTAATAATTTATCCATATACAAGTAATGATTTTTATCCCCCCCCATTATTTTTATGTCATGGTTTTATGATAGCTAGGAGATCTGCCTAAACTCCTTCAGCAACCTTCCTTACTTCATCATTCTTTGTCTCTATACTGGGGTACGGTAAATGTCTAAATTCAAGGACATGGATTATGGTTTTTCTCCATGTAAAATTACTATTTCAGTAAGAACTAAATTTCAAACTTAGATAGAAATTCAATAACTGTAATAATATGCTAAAGAAATTTGTACATATATAAAACAAGTCAGAAATATAACCACTTGACATTAAAGGTAGATTTTATTCTATACATAATTTATCATGTTCTCATACTTAATAGTATATATTTCATTTAAGAAGGGAGCATTTCAAGAGACAGCCAACACTTGAATTATCCCACAATTTGCAGTTCTCATTGAAAGGAAGATCTGTGAAGGCCCCAAGATGTGTTCTCTGCATAATGGGACCTCATGTCACAGACAGTTAGCCATTGTTAATTGGTCATTACTGATCACAGGAATAGTCCAAACAAGGGTTTGGGATTAATTAGTATCATCTACAGTACAGTGGAAGAGATAAAAGTAGAAATCAGTATCTGGACAACAGATCTAGTGTTATGCCAGTCACATTTTCTTTATAAACCACTAAGTCTACAGATGGATGAGACAATTTTCTTTGGTGTTGAAAACTGATCAGCACTAAATTGTAGTAATTGATTGGATTGATTTTAGGGAAAAGCTTACAAGCTTTGAAACTTTTTTTTTTATAATTCCCCCCGTAGTCAGCACAGTTTAAGACTATTAATCTTCATAGCCAGTTGCAATGCTACTCTCTTAGGTTTTTGAAATTGGTTTCAGTTTCGACCACACCTGATAGCACTAGAGTCCACAATCACTGGTTTTAGTAACAACGGGGAAAAGAAGAATTCAGAAAGTATTTCTAGTTTACTGTCAAGCTTTCTTATTTGTAATAAGCAGACATAGATACAGAAACCAATACATAGGTGAACATTTTCTGCTTTCCAGTGAGAATGCCAATTTGAATGAAGATTACATTGATTACTTCTTTGCTTTAAGCTTATTATTTTTATGATACTCATTCAGATTTCTGTTTCTGCAGGCTCGAGGGAAGCAGAATCTTATCTCTTTCCAGGATTATGTGATTCTAATTTAGAAGGTTGAATGGGTTTTTTTTAATAATAATTGAATGGCACAAAAGAATTTAAATTGATGGGTTCTTACAGCTTTTGGGTTGCGCTTTTTATTTCATTAAAAAATTCTTTGAATACATTTCACTTTGAGTTTAGCTGCAATATAAAATCATTTTATTATTATTTTTTTTAAATTCAGAGAAATTATTGAAGAAGTATTTATTAAGTTTTCCAAAGCAATAGGCTTAGACTGATTTTGTCTAGAAAAATGTGGGGATTTGAGGTTCCTTTTTAATCTTCATCAAAATTATTTTCACTAACATTTTTATACAACAAAATCCTAGATATCAAACAGGACAACACTATGTTTGGTTTGGGTTGGGTTTTTGTTTGTTTGTTTGTTTGTTTGTGTTGTTGTTGTTTTGGTTTTGTTTGCTTATTTGTTTGGGGTTTTTTTTCGTACAAAGAAAAAGCAAACTTACTGTTTCTTGCCTGAAAACACTTAAAAACCTTCCAAACAAATCTTTCACTTGTTTCTGTACTGTACAGAAAGAAGGGCTGCTACAGAAACAGTGTGATGTAAACATGCACCATGTGGGAAGTTGCCTGAAGCCAAGCAGTATTTTAGAATGATCAGGAGTTAATGTTCTACAAATTATAGGATTGTGGGGGATTTCCATTTTGAAAATTGTGTGCTATGTTGTTATTTCTAAAAAATGCAAACAAGCTGATTTGGATAACTATGAGCCATGTGTTCTTAATAACAATCCTGGAAAAATACCAGGAAAAGCTAAAGGTTAGATTTATCAAGTAATTAAGGAGTGTTAATGGAATGTTAATGATTATGCATCTATATATTATTGAATATGTATGTATATATATATATTTTAATTTAAAATAAATCTGGGGAAGTTGGGTGTTTTTTTCTGAGATTTTTTTGTTGTTGTTCTGCTGACACTCACAGAAATAGAGTTCGTTAAAAGAAATAACTTCTGGTATCATGGAATAGAATAAGGCCCATACTGGAAAGCACATCTTGAACAGGATGGTCAGTTGCTGTCTGAATGGTTCCTGTATGGGGTTCTTGCAACAGCATCTTCAGCTGGAATAAGTGAGACTTACCCAGGACTTGGTCTTCTGCTCATGCCTTAAAATCCATCTGGACTGTAGTCCTACTACTGCAGAACATGAATGACCTGTCACTGTTGAATATCTCAATCTACATTCAAGAAGTCTCTTAATTATTCTAACAAAGTACAAGAGACTGTCTACATGACAATTTCTGCATCTGCAGGAACAGCTTCTACCAATCATTTACAAATATCTTTAACTGTGCACAATGTGATCAATTTGCAGCAGAAAGCACTTGAGGGAAGGGGTCTACAGAGTCCAGATTCTCCACCAAGGACATCAGTCAAGACTTTGAAGAATGCTAGTTGGTTTAGGCACATCAGGAGTTGCCTAGGGGGAATCTTTAGGACAGTCTAGAAGTCCCACAAGGAGTGGTCCTGCACTGATAAGCAAAATACTTTGTTGTGAAGGTGGATAGGGGTTTGGTCACTTAAGTCACCTAATTTCAAGCCAGTTAATTACCTCATATATAAAAATGACTAGCAAAAGATTTTCTTATCACCCAGGGAATTAATGACTTAAAGATGGGTACACGGGCTCAGCCTTGACAACCAGCTCATCAAAGTTATGAGTAAAGAGCAAACTTGAATTTTGTACTTATATCTTAAGTTCCGTAGTTCTTGCCATGGTCCAGTCAATGGTTTTACCATAATGCAACTATTTCTGTAAGTCATCACACTGAGTCCCACCTGAAAATTCTGGACAAAATCAATGCAGCCTAAAAGAAATGCTTTAAAAGAAACAAATAAAACTATTTTAATGACAGATCACAAGCTTTCATTCAGAAATTACTGTGTTTTGAGAGCATCTATCATGATTCTGCACACATTAATGGTTATATTGCAAATTAACTGGGTCAATATTTTTATCAATGCTTTAGAAATAAAAATTAAAATATTTGCTGGTAAATTTTATAAAAATGTTGGGGGAGAAATATATAAAAAAGAGAGCAGATGAGCTATACAAGCATATTTGATCATGTACTAAAGTAAACTCATCTGGACAAATTACATTTTAAATAGAGCTTTGATGTTATTAGCAATTCCATATTTAAAAGGACTAAAAATTCAATCTTTGTAATATAGTTTTATTCTGATTCAAAGCAAAGTCAAGATATTTCAAAGCTTCCAGATAAAGTTAATTGTAACTGCCTTCCCAGTTCCAAGATACTACTAACTGCCTCAGAACCAACGACCTAAACAGCAGCTGTAGATCCGCTGGAAGTGGAGCTAAGAACTGGAAATTTCAAGGCTCTTAACATCCTCGCCTTCTGAGAACTTTCAAAGAGATGTACTGGAAGCCTGAGATTCAAAATGGCCTGCCAAGTTGAGGAACCAGGAAAAGTTGATAAGAATTTCTGAAATATATCAGGGATTTTGTCAACATCATAATCTGGCAGAAGGTTGCAATATTGGTCAAATGACAAACTCTAATGAAAGATTCTTTTTTGAAATGTTAATGAAGATTGATGCAAGGCCAGACATAATTGAAGATTCAACTGACAAATTTAGACATCCACAGTGTAAGTATTTGCCTATGTGGGTAGATGTCTGGCTTCAGCTTGTGATCAGTGAAAAGATGTGACGAGATGAACCCTATTAATCACACATTTCCATAGAGTGATATAGATGTTTAAGGCAGACACCTAGCATCATTCAGGTGGTGCTTCTGAACCATGGACAAAACCTCATATTTTAAAAAGCACTGGTATATGAGAAAATTAAAATATTTAAGATTCTTAATCAATGATTGACAGAGTACAAAATATATATGAGATGCTTTAACATGAAATGAGAGGTTTTGAGTGCACTAAGGGGAATTTATTGGAAGAACAAATTAAAGTAAATGTTATTTGAATGGCATTATGGACATCAAAATCTGGATACTATAGTCCCTTTGGTTCTTTAGTTCTTGTCTCAAAAAGATGTTAAAAAGTAGGATTGAGTTCAGAAAAGAAATGCATTAGTATTTTATGGTATGCACTGTTAAGACAGACACATGTGCTTACCTCAGATATTAAAGCTTTTATTGTAAACATCCCACTTAGGGAATAAATACCATTTGGCTAGTAATATTGATTTCAGTCTACAGTTGTCTGTTATCAACCTCAGACCATAGTTCATATATGTGATTTTACATTGAGGCTATCACTATGTCATGGTATAAGCCCACCCAGCCAGCACTATGCAGATGCTAGCTCACTCTTACCCCATCTGGTGGGATGGGAAGGAGAAAATACATCAAAAGGCTAGAGGGTTGAGACAAAGGACAGGGAGGGCTCATTCATCAGTTATAGTCATGGGCAAAAGACGACTCAGTCTGGGGAAACAAAATCAATTTCATTTAAACAACAAACCTGCCACCAATTTTCCTATTGAATCAGAACAGAACAGTGAGAAATACAACTATATCTTAAAAATACCTTTCCCCCACTCTGCTCTTCTTTAAGGGTTTAGCTCTTCTCCTCATTCTCTACCTCCTCCCCTCCAGCAGTGCAGGAAGATTTGGAATGGGGGTTGCAGTCAGTCCATCACATGCTGTTTCTGCCACTCCTTCCTCCTCAGGGGAAAATCTCCTCACAGTCCTGCATTAACTTCTCCTACCAGCATGAATCTCTTCTGCAGGCTGTCATCCTCCCAGCAGTGGACTGCTTCAGCACAGGCTTCCCCCAGAATCACAACTTTCTTCATGAGTAGTCCCCACCTTTGGTGTGGGGTTCTTCATGGGCTGAAAATGGGATTCTGCTCCACTGGCGATCTTCATAGGCTGCAGGGACTCAGCCTGCCATGTCAGCATGGGTCAAAGGGGAATGGCTGCTTTGTCATGCCTCCTTCTCTCCTTCTTCATTGACCTTGGTGTCCCTATGGTTGTCTCTCTCATGTCCCACTCCTCTCCCAAACAAGAGAACCGCCAAAAAGATACCCTTGACCAACAGGCTTTTTCTCCTCCTAAATATGTTATCACAGAGGCAACGATTGGATTGGCCCTGGCCAGAGGCTGGAACAACCTGGAGCTGAGGGTGCTGCTCAAAGCTTCTTACAGAAGCCATACCAGTAGACCCTCCCCCACTATCAAAACCCCACCAGACACACACCCAACAAGCTAGTAACAAAGAGATAAACAAAAAGACATTGGATAAAGTTTGTGAGGTTTTGCCTGACAATTTCTCTATAACAATAAAATATTGTTAAATATTAACACTGAAATTGATTTGATGAAGCATTGTAGATCAAACAAAACAATACAAATAATGCAAGGTATTTTATCGAAACAAAGAAAGCATGCTTATCTTACCTAATCTGATTTAATAAAGTTAATTAAGGGGGATATAGTTTTGAAAAAAAAAAAAAAGTAAAATAAATTTAATCATGGATTTAGCTGTCCAGCAGCTAAATAACTGCTTTTTGTTGGACAGGTGTTCCCATTTGATCTCATTGTCAGCTGATCTAAGACACAGTCTTTAGTATGAAACATTCCAAATTCCATTCTCATTTACCTTGGGATTTTGCTTCTCAGATCTTTTTGTTGGACTTAGTAAAGAGGAAGTCATTTTCTCTGAGACCATGAAGAATTTAGGTAGATTCAGCAATGTAATATATAATAAATCCACCCAAAATTTTTTCTCTCACAGGCTGCATCTTCCAGTCCACACTGGAAATGTTTTCCCATTTCGTTTTCAAAATCTGCCATTCTACCCTGCATCTTTCCTTCCTCACTGTTAACCTGTATGTGAAAAGACTGGAACTTAGCAGCTAGATTATTTACTGTTCTTTAAAAGCATTTAGCCAGATCTTTGAAGAAACAGGATTCATGTGTTTTGCTGAGCTTCACTTTCACAGCTTCTTTTTTTCAGTGTGAAATTTGATTATTAACAGATTAAAGTCACCCTTAAAAAGTCACTCTGGCTTTTCTTTTTCCATGGAATGATTAGGTTTTATGATAATAAAACTATATGTATTTGATATTAATTATTAGATGCATCAGTTTATCCTTTTTACAAAGGGATTTACTTGACAATTCTAGGAGCACAGAAAGATGCTGAAGTTAATTGCATGAAAATCTCTCTACCTGAGAATTAGAGAAATATTATAATCCTTTGACTGTAATAAATTAAATGTCACCCTGAAGAAACTGTAGGGCTCCATGCTGTTAGATTAAGAATTCTGTAGTTTTACTTTATTAGTATTTAGGAAAGTTACTAATCAGAACATGATGAATTGTATCTTAAGTGTATGTGATGACACTAATTCATTATTTGATTGCTTTTGGTAGTAATCCCTCTTTTTTTTTTATTATAAGTGGATTTCATATTTGAATAGGTGTTCCAAATGGAAAAAAAAATCATCAACAGTATTTTCTTACTCTTGTCTTCTGTCCCTTCTGCACCTTTCTTTCATATTTACTGTAAATAGAGTTAAGCATTACAGGACATACCAATATGTGGTAGACTGATTCCTAGATTTTTCATTTGCACAGCATGAAAAGACTTAAAATAATTTCAATCCTTTTAATATGAGACTGTGGACAACTTGTGACATTATTTCAGTCTCTGAGGTAAGAAAAGGAGTTATACCTGTAGTTCTAACTAGATAAAGAACTTAAAAATCAACTTTAAATGCTGGTGAAAGCACTCAGGCCATTGACACCCTAAAAACATTTTTTGCTGTCTCAACTGATCTGTTGCAAATGAGAACTATTAATCAAGTTTATTTTATTCTAAGCCAAACCCCAGAATTCTGCAATGTTGGTCATCTATCACTTGAACAAAATATTTATTAGCTGTCATTTCTGACATCTTTTTTCAGCAGTATCTGAGTACTTTTTTCTTAACCTAAACTTCACCAATAACCTTACTACAATTATACTGTGGTGTCTTCTAATAAAACAAAAAATATATCAAATTCCTCATGGTTAAGTATCACCCTTTGTAAAGCTAACAGAATCATAAATGTATAAGACCAGAACTGGGACTTGCGTTGATAAAATACTATCCTTCCTCTTTGATACTACTCTCTGATAAATATAAATGGAAAAAAGGAATGAAACAAACAAGAAGCTTTAAGCAGGAAGTTTTGATTCTGTTTTGTTTTGTTGGGGCTTTTTTTTTCTTCTGTTTTTTAAATTAAGATTGCTATTTTTTGGTGATCTTTCCTTTGGGTATTTTGTGTTTCTTGCTACTGATTGTAATGGGACTCTATGGCATATATATGAACTATTTTTCCCATATCATTTAAGAAAAAAAACAACATTCTAGAGCTCTGGTAAGAAATTGTTATAAAGCATTTGAAGAAAGGAGAAAGGATTTGAATAAGGCAAGATATTTGTTAAAACTTCAGGATTTCATAGATGAAAAAAAAAAAAAAGCATATTCAGGGTCAGGGGTTTATTAGAAGATCTAAAAAAATGCTGGCAAAACTTCTGCAGCTGTATTAATCACCATACTTCAGCAGAAAAGACATGGAATAAAAAGAAAAATGAGAAAAAGGCCATGTCTTTTGTAATACCTACTTTAATTAAGGGTGAAACTACTGTTGACTCACATATACAAAAAGTTAACATGCCAGGTGGGATCTCTGCTAATATTGGTGATAACTATAGATTGATTTTATCTGCATCAAAAGAGCTTTTATTATGTGATTTTCAATTCTCTTTTTTTTCCTGTTTTTCTTTTTGAAATACTGTTTTTCCTTTTATATTATAATTTATTATATAGTTTCTAATTATATTATGAAGGGCAGATATGAGAATGCTAGTGCTATAGTATTGATTTTCTGGTTAGTTAATTTGGGTTATTTACCTCCAGTAATATGATTAATGAAATTATAAAAATGCAGAATGTAATACTTGTAACAGTTTACTGAATTTAATTATAATTGTTTGAGTAGCTATTAAAAGGAATTTTAACTGTTTTGGACATTTTCAGAACCAAAATATTTGTTGGGTTGTGAGTTTTGGGTTTTGGGTTTTTCTTTTTCTTTAAGAAAATGTTACATATTTAAACATGCAATGATATCTTCTGTATAATTAAAATAGATTGTGTTTCCTATGACACAAATAATTTTTTACACTATATAGGTCAGTCAAAAGCAGAAACAGTTGATAGATGTTATAGCATTTTCTAAGTTTCTTTTAAATTCTCTAAGTTTCTAAGAAAGTTTTGTCTGCTTTGGGTAGATTCATCTATCCCATTTTTCAGAAATTCACCCATGTGCATGTGTTCATCATGCAGCTGTTATGATATAAAAAAAATTAGAAGTCAGGATCCTGACTTTTCAAGCTACTTGAATATTATTCAGTGCTAGGTTTGGGTTTCACAGGAAAAAGATCTTGTTTCTTCCTTGTCAAAAAATCTTTGTTTTCATTTTCTATTGTAATAAACTTGCTGTTCACTGAGGCCTCAGGAAACCTTGAAGCTAATCCTCATGAGAAGATGAAACTGGATAGCATTGCCATTGTCCTTCCATGTTCACCTGACCAGCTGCTTTGCCTGTGAAAGATGGCCAGGATATATATTACTGTTAATTCAAGTCACCACAGAAGCCCTAAATTCCTTCTCATAAATTGTCAAGGTAGACTGCAAACAGTATGCCATATGCTGTTTGTTGTTTAATATATTTTTTTGGTCATTATTTTTCTCTTATTTCTCTAAGTAATTATCTGAGTAGTATTCTTACTGATTCAGGGTAGGATGCAGACATGATGTGGGCAAAGGCTTCATATAGTTGCTCAGCTGCTTCTGTGGCAAATGAACTAAGTTACGCATCTTGATGGATTGTGGAAATGCATTCCTCGCCCATGCCCTCCCCTTTGGCAAATATGTTCTTTTAATTGTTTGTGAATTTTCATCAGCAATGTTTCAAATAAATACTTCAAGATTCAAGTGCCTGTGGTTATGCACAACTAAAAATGCATAATCATGACTGCTAAAATGGGAGAAAAATTTTCGGTCTTAGGGGAAAATACAATCATTTCAAATTTTATATCATTCCAAGTCTGATGGAAAAATTTCAGTGCTGACATTTCCATAAATAACTAAATTTTAGAACTGCAAGATCACAGGATGGCTGAGGTTGAAGGGTAGCTAAGAGGGTGTTGAGTCCAACCCTCTGCTGATCAGGGTCAGAGAAAGACAGTTGCCCTTGGCTGTGTACAGTCAGGTTTTGAATATCCCTCCAACTTTTCTGGACAACCCATTCCGGTGCTTGGTCACCCTCTCAGTATAAATGTGTTTCCCGGGAACGTACTGTGTTTCAGTTTGCACCCATTGCCATTGGTTCTGTCACTGGGAACCACTGAGAAGAATCTGGCTCCATCTTCTATGACAACATTAAACAATATTAAACATTATGCCAGTAATGACTCCTAGTGACTGGCCTCAGACTGCTGCTGATTACAAACCTTCTATGTCAGCAATTTGGAGAGCTTTTAATCCATCTCATCATCTCTTTATCTAACCTGTATTTTATCAGCTTCTCTGTGATGATGTTACTGGAGACAGTGTCAAAACCCTTGCCAAAGTCGAGATAAATGATATCCACTGTTCTCTCACTCACCAAGCCAGTCACAGAAAGCTATCTCCATCACATTCCCAGGGACTAAGGTGAGACTGACAGGCCTGTAGTTCCCTGAATCTTCCTTCTTCGCCTTCTTGAAGGCAGGGACAACATTTTCTTTCTTCTAGTCCTCAGTAACCTCTACCAATCACCATTACCTTTCATAGATAATGAGTAGCCTCTCAGTGACAACAGTCAGCTCTGTCAGCACTTCTGGGCATATGCTGTCAAACCCCTAGGACTGATGTCTGTCCAGTTTGTTTCAATGTACCCTATTCAGATCCTTCTTCACTGAGGGTAAGTCTTTCTTGCTTCAGAGATCTCAGATTCCTGAAAGCCAGTCTTACCAGCAAAAGACTTCTTGGGTGCATTAAGAAGAGTGTGGCCAGTAGGTCAATGCAAGTCATCCTTCTCCTGTATCCAATTCTAGGATCCATAGTTCACAAGAGACAGGGAACTACTGGAGAGAATCCAATGGAGGGCAAAGAAGAAGACTGGGAGACTGGAGCATTTGTCTTATGAGGAAAGGTTGAGAGAACTGGGACTATTTAACCTGGAGAAAAGAAGACTGAAAAGAGACCTTATCAATGTTTATAAATATCTAAATATGAGGGAAAACTTCTTTACTGTGAAGGTGATGAAGCACTGGAACAGGCTGCCCAGGGAGGTTGTGGCATTTCTGATGAACAACTGAAATAGAATCAATGATTTATCACTAGATCGTTCTTAAGTCCTCTGCCTTTCCATCTATAAATATATACTATAATCAAGAAGGTAATTAATTAATCCAATGTACCCATGAAGCTGTTCTTGCAGTTCTGTACAGGCAGATCACCTATTTCCAGAAACAACTATAAATGAGTGAACATTTTATAGCAACTATGTGAAATTTATAAGCATAATTAGGCATAAAAGGCATTGAGATGTGCCTCCTGTAAAGCAGTTCTTCAGCACTCTTAAAAAACTATCTAGATGCCTGAACAGCTCAGGTCATTATGACTATATTAAAACCCCTTGAAATCCTGGGTCCTATGCAATGAACAACATTCAAAGGGGTAACCTCTCTGAAGAGCCTAAGCATATTCATATTGTGCAATGCATAGAAAAGCACAACCACAGTGAGAGAATAATTTAAGTTCACTGAAGCCTTGAATTGCCCTTTGGAGGATCTGACCCTCTTCCTTCTGCATAAAGGAATCCAAGAACAACTACAATCCCAGCACAGGTGCTGAGAATGTTTTTGATGTCCAGGTCCATAGGACTTTGCAAGGCAGAGTCAACATTACTTGTAGAGTAGACATTTACGGGCTACCCAGAGCAGCAGATCAGCCACCAGTACACACCAGGGAGGTTAATGAGAGTACTGTCCTTGACTCTGGCCATCTGTACAGACAAGTACCATACAGCACAGAAATATATAACCTTCCTCAAACAATAGAAATAATGAAGCCAGAGAACTGAAATGTCCAGATCAGCTCATTTACTATACAACAGATTAGAATTTTTTCACACCTAAATAAAGTTAGCTAGTGGCCAGGCCCCACCTTCAGTGCAAAACAGCCATGATGTTTTATGACCTACAGAAATGAGCACGTAACACACTAAATAAAGACTTGATTCTTTGATAGATACAATGCAGTTTCAACATAATTGATTGGGCTACCTACAAGATTAAAAAATATCATTAAAATCAGCCTGTTTCCTGTATGGGAGTTTTCCTTGCTGCATAAAATCTCACTTCTCCCTTTTACAGGAAGTTGGTGAAGCCCAAATATAGAACTAACTAAGCTACATGGCATCAGTGAAATAAGGTTGCTTTAGGTGTTTGAACACATTGAAATTGCTTCTCTGATTAATTTAATATGCCCAGGACTCTAGAGCATGTCCATTAACGATCATAGACCTTTTTATAAAATTTCAATTTATTTGTTACTATTAAGACTTGCCAGTCCATTTCAATAAGAAATTCATCAATTGTATCAGTATCTTTTTGTTCTGAAATATAGACCTTGACATATGTAACCAGATAGGGTTTTGAAGATTTGCCAACCCTCATATCATAAGCATAACACTTAGATTTCCTTTTGTAGAAGGAAATGTACAAAATGACAGTTGTGGAGTTTGCAGGTTGCTAACAGCTTGGTAAATCTGACTGAAAGAACATCTTTAGTCTAGCAGTAGTAAATCTCAGCAGTCCGCCAGGAGAAGGCTTATCTGTCCCAGAAACAGGGAAAGTGCTTTATTTCACCTCAGGTCAAGCATTTTAAGGATATATAATCCTAAAATTTCACTCTACCTCCCATCCAAATGCATAAATGCATGCACTACATCCTGCTGTCAACTTCAACTCTACCATCCCTCTTGCACTGCACTGTGGGATGCAATGCTGTTTATTTCTGAAGCCAGAGGACTGTGAAAGGACACACCATGAAGGCTGTAAAAGTTCATATATTTGGATGTCTATGTGGAATGAAAGGACACAGAACAACGGAAATCTGCCTGCATCCAAAATAAAACACTTGGTCATATTATTAAATTCAGCTAATTCAGATTACATAGAACTACAGGTGGACCTCAAAATCATATTCAGATTTTCACTGTATTGCTTCTGATTGTGTCATATAATTTGTCATTGGGATCTCACAGTAACCAGGTAAAAATAAAAAACATATCTAAGTATATGTTTGGGTAATTCTATCTGAAACAAAAATTCCACAGCATGCCAGTATGCTTTCTGAATGTGATTTTCTTAGCCAATTCACATTACCCGTACTGGTTTTCCCCAAAACTAAAGGAGACTTCTCTGACTTCTGTTCAAGTGAGCAGACTGGGCTATCTCTGTGTACCCTGGAAAAGTAGTCTCATTAACCTGGTACCACAAAAAAAGCAGCCCTGCAGGGCGACTATAGGGTGATTCCCCTGAGCTGCATTTATGCAAATTCGAGTAATGTAACATACCCTGCAATGAAACACAAGAGGAGAAGTGGCATAGAAATAGTGCTGCAGTCTTGTCCCAAATTCCTCCCTCCCCACTGTCAAACCTAAATGAAGGCAGAGGTTTTGTTACAATGAAGTGATTTTACTCACTGAGAGTTTCAGAATTAAGGAAAAAAGTCAACAGTCACTAATTGTCGGTACTCACTGTAGTTCTTAATTGGAAACTATCTCATACATCTGATTCATCATGTTGGGAATATACAACAAAGGTCCACTGAAGTACTTAACAGTAAAATTTCATTTGATTTCTGTTTTGTAAAAGTCAGTAGGGAAAAGTAAACAAAGAAAAACCCCACAGAAGGAGTGTTTATAAAGACTGAAATTGTAGGCATGGATGAAGTTCTTTTTCCTTCAGAAAAAAGTCATGGCTTTTTTTTTATACAGTGTCAAAATATTCATTTGCTTAAGGAATAAAAAGATGCAGGATTAATAAACATTCTATATGATCTAGGCAGGAATTTTTCTGTTTCACTAAGAATATCAGGGTTTGAATCAAGGTGAAGCAGACTGAAAGCATCTGAAAGGGCAAGTTATAAACAATAGGTTTCTAGGATATATTTTTTTTTTTAGTAAATAATAGTCAAAGGTCAAAATGAATCATATGTGCAAATCCCAGTGGAGTCAATATGTTGTTGACTGGTGGTCACATACCACTGACAGACAGCTCAAGTCAGGCCTCTACTTTAAATGAGATTCTGCAGAAAGGGGCTGTGAAGGAATGAGTACAAAGGGAAGAATATATGTTTTGAGGTCACAGAAGTTCATTGCTTCTTTTAAAGCATTTTTAATATTTCAGCCACGTGGCAGAAATAGCTTCTGTTGAATGGGACTTTTCTACAGATTTTTGCTGTCATCATTGAACTTCAAGTAGTAATAACTGCCATGCTGCTTCCCTCATTTTGTCATTCCCTGCTGCATCCCTGCAAATCTCTGCTCTCTTCATCAATATCCATCCTAGTCCAGCTTTCACTATCACAATTGTTTCCCCAGGAAGACTATTTCTACTGAAAGACTGTAAGGCTATTCCTGCATTACATAAAATCAGTGACAAAAGTGTTTATATAGGATTGTAGGAATGAGTGAAAATGAGTAAGGTGGAAAATTAGTAACTTCAGAAAAATCTTTCAGATTAATTATTAGATAACAATCTTTTGCCTATTTCTATTGCTAGTTTTAGCTATTGGGGGGGGGGGGGAAGTGTACAAGGAGAAAATTGCCTTTAATTCTGATTTGCAGTAAGATTTCCTGCATTTCTTTACCAGTTACTAGAAATGGGAGTTTAATGAGGAAAATTTTGAGAATGAGGAAAAATAATACATTAATGTCAAATGCCTATGCAAATGCTTGTGTTTCATCTATGATAAACACTTAACAGAAACCAGGACCAAGTTGTAGATGTCTCCAGATAAATGGATTGCCCAGACATTGCTGAAAAAAAGCATGAAAATAAAAGTATGATTCGAGGGTGGGGTTTTTTTGCAAAGCAAAAATGAAGTTTTATGTCTTCTTACACATACATACACATGTACACATGAGCTTTTCTGACATATACTTAGTTAAAGGAATGTGAGTTTTAATGACCAAGAAATCTATTTTGTATCAGTTGCTAATGCAGAGGTGTCTTAGCCAACTAAACCAAGAGTTATTTTAGATTAATATATTTAGATGAAGCAAGTGTCTCCCAGATATGATTAACTATGTTTAAAGAGGGCCTTTGGAAAAGAGAACCACATAATAATATACAAATACTCTACCTAATCAAAGAAAACATGTTATTTTAGTGTGGTCATTATCTTTAAATCACTTAAGCACAGGCTTGTCTTGTGAGATGTGAGAGATTCAATCACTTAATGCCAGTTGATTGGTAAAGCTTCACTAGAATAAAAGTTCTGTAAGCAAGGAAAAATATTCTTAGTGTACCACACTCAAAAAATATCATAGAAAAGGGAGTGAAAGGCACTGGAGAGACTAGAGAAGAAGGATACACTTAAAGGACTCTGGTGAGCAACTTTGCAGATACAGCTGTTTGAGAAAATTATATGGCTGCACAGGAAATAATTAAAATGTCAAACTGGCAATGTCACAAGTTCCTTTTATGATCACATAATGTAAAGTTATTTAAAAAAAAAAAAAATGTAAAGAGCTTCACTTCTGCTCCTAGAGAAAACTCTTTTTTTTTTTTTTTTTTCCCCCAAACCCCTAAATATTCCTCAACTGACAAGTGGTTTATTAAAGCTATGGGTTACCCTGTCTCAGGAAAAGACGTTCAGAGAGCATAAAAAAAAAGTAGCAAAAAACACTTATTACTTTAATATTATGATGCAGGCTAC
This sequence comes from Ceryle rudis, assembly GCA_033439905.1. NCBI lineage: Eukaryota > Metazoa > Chordata > Aves > Coraciiformes > Cerylidae > Ceryle > Ceryle rudis. The sequence continues at coordinate 6,952 of JAAGNO010005935.1, read as the reverse complement.
AAAAAGTAAAAGATGAAGCACATGTCAGCTTTTGTTATCTGAAATGATTAAAAGTATTAAATGGAATAACCACTTTTTGTATTCAGGACAATTTACTGAAAAGGAAAAAAAATAAAATGGATGTAAGCTTTTGCTTATTCAGATGCTCTCAAACTTTGTTTTGGCATGTTCAGAGATAAAAAGCAAGGGTGATGTTTTTGCAGTCATTCTCTCTGAAAACAGAGCATGTTTACTGTGAACAGAATGACATTGTTTGCTGACTTCTGTAATGCTGCTTTTGCTTGAGAAGGGAGCAAACATAAAAGGAAAGTGGCATTGTGTTTTGGTTCAGAGAAGTGGATTAGTGAGCTGTGTAAATACAATGCAGTGTTTGTTTAAGGGATTTCTGATTTATAAACACGAGGCTAAATCCTGGTCCTATTGAAGGCAATGGCACAATTTTCTCTTGACTTTAGTAGAACCAATGATCATCTCAGCGCATTTTAATACCTTAAAATTTCTCACTGCAAGAGAAAACTTGACTGGAATGACTGTTTCCACAACTCAACTTTTCTATATCCCAAAATCATTGATCCAAAGAGTGTATGTGAACTCCACATGAAAGCATTGTGTAGACATTTCCTCTGAAGAAAAAAAAAAATGAGTCTGAATCCACATTATTTCTTTTCAGTATTTACTGAGTATATTAGTATTATCCTATCAATAACAGATCACAGCTTTTCTGATGTATTTTCCTAAACAGAATCAGCTGGTGATATATATTGACCTTTTTAAAGTTGTGGCAGCAAAATTACAGCTTCTGCTGAAACACATTTTTTTCCACTATTTATTTGCTTATCTTCTTATATCATTTTCTATTCAGTAGAGACACAGAGAGAGAAACAGACACATGCAAAAAACCCCCATATTTTATTATTTGATAGGACCATTCTTGAACATGGTTTTTTAGCTAAGAATAGCATAAAATGATTCTCTGTCCTTGGCAAATTTCATCCTGCCACAGCATTCTCAGAACATTTTGGTTTTTCTAATACCCTTTTATTCTTGTTCAGTGTTTTTTTTTTCAATTATTCAGTCTCAGTATGTCAATCATGACTTTACTTCTTGTCTAGTGACTACTGGTATTCCTTTTCAATCTTCTGTGATGCACGTTCTCAAAAGGTTTTTTCGAGCCCAGATAAATGTCAGCTTCTTCTCCTTTATCTCTGTTACCTGCCAACCCTGTTCTCAAATGCAGCGCAACAGTCCACAGTCATGTCACTCATCGTGTTTTATAACATTGACTTGCAATCCCTTAACATATGTTCTGCCACCCCATATTGATGAGGTCCATGAATCCTGTGAGGAAACAGAAGTTAAAACAAGTTATGGAGCTAGAACAACACAGCAGTCCAGATTCATTATGTTTAGGTTAATGTAAGTAAGTAGTGTTTATTTATATAGATTAGTGGATATTCAGGTTTTCTGACTATTGGTGCAGTCAAGTCTTTAGTCAAATCTATATTCTACAACTATTAGAGAATTAATTATAGTTCTAGGGACCTGTATTGCAGTATATCTCAGTAAACAGTTACTCAAAATCCTGACTCATCATAATTAGACATGATCAACCATAAAGTTACCATCTATTTCTAAAAGATGAACCATACAAATTCTCACAGATTTTAGCATTAATATGTTAAAAAAAAAAAAAAGTCAACTGCATTAAAAAAAAATAAATGTTTGTCACTTGTAATATGCTTCTAGATTCAAAATATAGTAGTTTACATACCCCAAAATATAATACCAAACTGAGACAAGAACAGACTACAAATCTAGCTGCTGTTCCAAACATACATTGCCAATAGAGAGGCATGATCTCAGCTATTATCCTGGCCTTTGCCAAAGGTCTCAGGCCATTCCTTACAGTTATCTTCCATATCTTGAATTCCTGAATTCCATGTCAAGAAAGCATATAAAACTAAAGTATATCTCACATAGCTTAGACTTGGAAGAGAAAAAGGTGGGTTTTTTTTTAGGGTAATATTGTGTAAGTATTCAACAAAATGAAATTCCCACGTACATATGTATTAGGTCTGGCAGAGATGAAGTTAATTTTCCCCGCAGCAGCCCTCATAGTGCTTTCCTATGTACTGGTAGCTAGAATGGTGCTGATAACAAAGCAGTGCTTTGGCTACTGTTGAGCAGGGCTCACACAGCATCTAGACTGTGTCTCCAACATTCCCCCCACTGCCATTAGGCTAGGGGTGGGCAAGATCTTGGGAAGGGACATGGCCAGGACTGACGACCCAAACTGTCTAAAGGGACATTCCATACCTTATGATTTCTGCTCAGCAATAAAAGATAAGAGAAAGGATCAGGAAGAGGGGGTTTTGTTATTTACATTTGTCTTCCAGAGGAACTACTACATGCATTGAAGCCCTTCTTCCTGGGAAGTGTCCAGACATCACCTGCTGATAAGTAGAGTATAAAATCTGTTTGCCATCACAAGCGACCTTTGTTTTATTAAGTGGTACTTATCTTCACCCACAAGCCTTTTGTTATTTTTTTTAATATTTTCTATCATTCTGATAGCGTTGTTTTGGTGGGCACTTGGCACCTAGCCAGGTGCAACCTACCACAATAGAATTATTCAACTTAAGTATATTAGTTACAACACTGGTTGTATGAAATTCACATTAGTTACATCATTAGTTGTATGAAATTCACCCATATTGTGTAAGGAACAAATGCATGCCAAAATTACTCTACCAAGCAGGCCCAGATAGTCAATGGAATTCTGATATTCACATCAAAACACCTCAGAATCCTTTCTTGTCCAAGACTGTCTGGAACATTAGAGAAAATGTCCCCAGCAGACATTTATATGTATAGCTTTAGGGAAAATGAGTCAGCATTCACTTATTTTCTTGTGTCACCAAGTTTCACATAAGTTCAGATATGTATTTGGAAGTATTTGGAAGCAATCCAGAATCTATGTTATAAAGCATCATGGAGGGTTAAACTCAGAAAAGAGGGAGAATGGAAAGGAAAAGAAGTGCAGCATTATGGATACAAAAACTGTTTCACATGGAATGATGATTAAAGAAAAAGCATTTTAGGCCCACCAACTATAAAAAGCAGTCAAAAGAACCAGCTATTCACAAATAAAAAAGGGATATAAAAATCACATGCTTCAGATGGGTACCCAAGGTACCCACTACTAAAATGGGACCCTTGGGTACCCAAGCAAATCTGACAGTAAAAAAAATAGAAGGATAAGGCTTGTGGCAAATTAAATTTAGACTTAAGAATTGCTCATTCAATTCAATGTTTAGAAGCATAAAACAAAGGTGGTGCAAGTGACATCAGTATGTAAATACCAGTGAGAAGGCAGCCATAGGGACAAAGTGGGTCCTGGGAAAACGAGTAGCCCCCTGGACTTCATTATCAGACCAACAGCAGCACTTTGTGCAGCCAAACCCTAGCAGCAGTTGCCTTAAACTTTCTTGATCCAGAACTTTTTTTCTCTCTTTCAAGCTGTGTTTTATTGTTCAGCATCTTTTTGCAGGAAGTATGGGTGATGATTAATTCTACTTTGAGCAGACATATTTGGCATACACATCCCATGTGGGATCCATGGAGGTGTTTGGCACTTCAGAGCTACTGTGGCTGTGTGGAATGTGGTTCTGCCCCATGGGCCCTGGAGAACATATACGTCCCTGCAAGCACAACCTGGCTCAGGGGACAGCAGATTCTAGGAGGCTTCAGTTTTACCTCATTCCTTCTTGACTCCAGGGAATAAAGAGAGAGGAGTCTAGGTACTCCCTAGAGACATGGATTACTGTGTTGTCAGGACTCACAGAGGCCATACAGTAGTAGACAGAAACAACCAACAACACTTATTTCTTTGTGCTTTCAGCAGGCTGAGCAGAACTGACTCCATCTAGTTGGAATTAATATATCAGTAACAGGAACAAATGTCACAACCTAGAGAAGTTTTTAAAAGACTATATAAGACCATGAAGCGTCTTGCTACAAAGATCAGATCATTCTCCTAGCTCACCCTTACTTTCTAAAGAACAGAAAACCATGAAGGTTGGTAGTCGGAGAAAAGATGAACCTTGCTAAGGAGATTTTCATAATTATAAAGGCTGTTACCTTGCACAGTTTTTATAAACTGGAGCCATTTCTGTGTCTTTCAGAATCTTCCCTAGTATGTTCAGTGAGTCATACTTTTTGACCTTATTTGTTTTGTTATATTCTGAATGATAAAATTAAGAAACACTTCATGAAAATGTTGACATAGATATAGGAACTTGTAACAACAGTTTCATTATTTATTTTATTTTCATTTCTTTTTGTGGTGTTTTTTGGTTTGGTTTGGTTTTTTTAACATGGACTCCTCCACAGCAGCTGTTGTAGAAGGTTCTAACATGAAAATAGCCACAACTTAAATTTTACTTTTGCACAGAAGAGGCTGTTGTTGCTGTGGAAAGGTTCGGGTGCAAAGGATTCAGTGTTACATAATTATTCACATACTGAAGGAATATCTGAGTGACACTTTTGTTCATGAGAATAGGAAGCAGGAGTTTCTATATTCTAGCAAGCTAAAAGGCTGAAGAAAGAAATTGTAAATGTCCAAGTGTGCTGTTATATCTCTTAGCAAAAAAAAAATAAACAAGGCATATTTTAAAATGTTCCCATTTCTCAAAGAGTGCAAAAAGACTGAGAATGCACTTCAAAAACAGGATAAATATTTGGTTTGTGAAAGCATTACTATATGAAAGTATGTGCTTTTGGTACTTCTGACAAAAAGGTCTTGCCGGATATCTTTAGTTTGACAAGAGAACTTGTGAACATTAGCATGAGGTGTAGGTTTATGCTAAAGATAAAAGATAAAAAACCTGCTCACAAAAAATTGGAAGAGCTAAACCCCTCTTCTACTATAAATAGTTTAATGCTGAAGAATTTTCTTGACATCAAAAAAAGATTTGCAAAGCTTAGTGTTACAACACCATCCAGAGTTTAAATTCACACAGATGAAATCAAACAGCATTAAAAAATGGCTGAGCACAGTGATAAAGTGACTGTAAGGCAGGCCTGCAGAAAAGCACTTTCCTAATAATGAGGTGCAAACACACTAGGCAGAGTATTGGTGACAATACATGCCAGGCGTACAAATAAAGTTCCTCTGTCACACTTTTTGCAACCAAATTAGTACAGCAACTATACAGTCAGGGATCCTTGTTTTTCTTTGTAAAGCATAACTTAGTACCATCACTGGTGGTAAAAAAAAACCAACAAAAAACAACCAAGCTATGATTTTTGTCACTTTGTGAGACTGCTTTCTCACATAAAATAAAAAATAAATGATAAAGTTTACACATGGGGCTAACTGTATGCCTCTGTCATACCTACATCCAGCAAGCTACTAACAGTCAGTAGGAATATGGGGATATTATGACTTGCTGCTTGGTTACAGCTGTGTGTCAGATCAAGCTTTTAACTTCCTTTCTATGGATTCTAGGGAGAGAAGGATTGGATACAGCTCCGTGCATGGAATTCTTCTATTATAAATCAGCCATGATATCTCAGCCCCTGAGTCCATCCTAACATTTTTGTCTGCAAAGTATGTCTTTCAACTTGCAGCTTATAAAATACTTTTGTATTCCAGAGACAAACCTAATGTGTTGTTATTGTAGATTGCTACTGCTGCCTAATTCACCAATGCACTGATTTCAATGGGGTCATGCCAGTGTGGAGCTGCTGCATTCAGAATTGTTACATGATTTTTTCAATGTGCATTGCAGCAATATATACTCCTAGCACACATTATTTTTCTCACAGAGCAGAGAGAATAGAATGCTGTAATAAAGTCTAGCATTAAAGTCTTCAATCAGACCTCTTTTGATGTTGCTTCCAGCAAAATGGCAACCATATAAACATGAAGAAATTATAACATTTAGGTTACCACTAAGAAAACAAAAGGTGCCTTTGGGTTAATATCCACCCCTGCTGATTTGTTTCAGTCTTATCTATGAGGAGTATTGTGCATGTCCACACATATTTTGCAGATCGCTAAATGCTTTTGATCAACGATCCTGGTTTTACATGATTTCCAAAACATAAGAAGAGTTGTTTACTTATTGCTTATTTAATTACTGATTACTAATTATACTTACAGTTTAGTTTAAGAGGTAAAAATATCATATTAGCATAAACATGTTTCTTATAGTCTCAGAGATGACGTCAGAGAAGAACCAGTTACCTAAGTCACATTTTATATGACTTCCTATGTTCACTTATTTTACCCTGACATGTACCCTTTCTTCCACCACAAAACATGACCACAGTCTTAACACTATACTTTCTATAACATTTCTCAAACTGTAGGTAGTAAGAATTGAAATGCCTTCCTAAATGTTATCACTTTACCCCACTGAAGTTGAGCAGAGCTCATGTCCTAGATAAAATTTCCCTGCAAGTGGTTTGACTTCTGTCATCCTTAGATTTCCTGTGCATCCTCACAATTTGTTTTATCCTTCTATACATTTTTTGCATTCAAATTTCAACACTATCTTGTAGCATTTGCAGTGTTGGAAGTCTGCCTAACTCAACAGCCTTCAGACATTACAGCTAGATAGGCAAAACTCTGCCACTTATTTTTTTCCCTGTGGACAAGCAATCATTCACTTGTACTACCTGATTAAAAACTTTGTGCCTCCTAATGTCAAATGATTAATATTCTAAACATATTATATATACATTACATATAGATACACATATACATTACATGTACATATGCTATACATGAACTGCAATACAGCAGTTCAGGAGAGGTCAGATCACACAGACACATAGAAACATAGAAATGTCTGGGTTGGAAGGGACACCTAGAGGTCATCTAGTCCAACCCCCTTGCTGAGAGCAGGGACATCCTCAACTAGAGCAGGTTGCTCAGAGCTCTGTC
>JAAGNO010005934.1:13800-35198 GCA_033439905.1 Ceryle rudis | reverse complement strand
ACTCGCTTGGGACGGGATTTTGCATCACCAGTGTGAGAAACCCAGCTGCCAGCAAGAGCAGGGCTACCTGTGGAAGCATCCTTGGGTATGATTTCCATCAGGAAGAGGTCACTGGGGAAATTACTTAATTATGTGCTCCTGAAACCCTCTTTACTGCTTTACCAGGCCCCCCAAATATCTCAGTACAGTCCCCTTGGCTCCTTCTTTGGGACTTACAGCCTGGAAACCAGAGCCCAGACTAGGCAACCCCCTCTGCCAAGTCTCCCATCCCTGGCACCATTGCAGGTGAGGTTGCCCGGGACTCTGAGCAAGCTGCTCTAGTTGCAGATGTCCCTGCTCCCTGCAGAGGGGTTGCACTAGATGAGCTTTAAAGGTCCTTCCCAACCCCATGCATTCTATGATTCTATCCCCAGTCTTCAAGAATTTGGGAGAATTTGAGCTCGGTCCCAGCTGTGCCACCCAGCCTGGGCTGCTCTGAGGCAGTTTTCAGCCTTTCCCTGCCTCGCAGGAAGGATGAAGGTCCTTCTGCCTCCCCAGCCCCAGCATTTGCTGCAGAGGGTCCCGGTGCTGCGTCCATGACTAATTGTGCTCAGAAGGTAGCAAGGCTGTTATTAAAACCCGGTGCAGGCGGTGAATCCACCACATTGCCGAGGCGAGGCTGAAAGGCAAATGGTTTTGCTTTGCAAAACAATTCTGGAGATGATGGTGTTTGTTGACAGGAGGAAGCAAAGCGGCTGGTGTGGGTTTTGACAGCGTGGGGAGCTGCGTTGGGCATCCGTCCCAGTGTGTCCTGGCTTTTCCTGTGTCTCTGGCTCCACTAGTGCTGCCTTTTGGATTTGGTGCTGCTCTGGGCAGCTGGTTTCTGTGTCCTCCAGCTTCTCTCCGTTGCTTCAATCTTCTGACAACACATTTTCACCTGCTATTCACCCTTCCCCAGGCACCGCCGCTCTCCTGTTGTGTCTCTGCTGCCTGGAAGCTCAGATCTGTGCTTTATAGGAACCTGAATTGACCTGTTCAATACTCAACTCTGATTTTCCCCTTCCTTCCTTCTACAATTGCTGTAGCCAGGTAGCCCAAGTGAGTAAACTGAGTCACGGGTGACTTCTATGAGGTATTACAGAAATCACGGATCATCCCAGAGAAGGGGAGGGACATTCCTGGGAGAGACCCAGAGGGACTTTGCACCAGTCCCTGGGGGATATTGGTACTTCTGGGGCTGTTTCAAATATGCCTGGTATTCCCTCTGAAAATAAATCTGACTTCTTTAAGGAGAGAACTTCACTGAAGTTAGATGGCACTATTAACATTTAAAAAAAGCCACCAAAAGTGTTTTGCTTAAAGCACGGCTTTACTTTTTCTTTCACCTTTGTTTTTTTTTTCTATTAATGCTTAAAATGGAGCCTTGACATGGCCTGAGTGACTGCTTCTTGTGGGACTTCTGCAGAGGGAAGGGGAACCTCTCAGGGCAGAGGTTAGTTTACAAAACATTTAAAGCTTTCCCCCCCTCATCTTTCAGAGAAGAGAGGAAGAAAAGACCCTGGGGTTTCCATCTGGTCCTTCTGCACATGCTTCGGGTATCTGCTGTAGAGATCAGAGGGGCCATGAGTTGAGGAGGTGGGAGCTCTGTGACTTCCAAGTGTTCATCTCTGATATTCTGGGTGGTCCCAGGGCTTATGTGTGCCCCCAGCCAGTGAAACCCCTTGCTGTGGGATGTTGTGGACACAGAGCAGCTTGGAGATGACCAAGTCTTGGAGGAAAGAGCACCTCAGGGTTACAAAGCTCAAAGATGCATTTGGCTCAGGAGGTCCTGGAAGCTGGAGCCCAGAAGGGGTTTGGGGACCATGTTTCTCCACCCTGGTCCTGCTCTTGTGATGCCTCTTCAGGCATCTGCTATGGCTGATGGCAGATGGGACTGTGGGCAATTGGACCTTCATGCATGTCGCTGAGAGCTCTCATGGGTAGCCTGGCCACGTTTTGGCAGGAGATCGTGTGTCTGTGTGATCGGCACGAAGCTGGCAGCTGGGAGCGTACAGCAGGAGAATATTTGGCTGCAGATGCCGAGCAAGTCACAGGACGTCGTTCAGGGCAGAAGAGAACAAAAAAAGGAGGAGAGACTGGAATTCAGATGATGGCAAGTTGGCTCTTTTGGTGCCAGCTCAGCACCTACCCCCAGCCCCCTTGAATTTAAAGCATTTGCTGAGGGGTGAAGTGCCTCTGGCTTACTACAGCCTGGTGGTGTCTCAGATGTGAAGCCTCTGAGCCAGGAAGACCTGTGGCTGCTGCTGAGGCTGCAGCTGCGTGGTCCTGGGGAAGGTGTTGGACCTGTGGTGGAGCTGCATGAGGAGAGGTGGCTGTGGCTCTCTGGAAGGGAGGAGGTGGCTCTTGAGGCCATTTCCCAGGGCAGGATGGTGTGTTTGTATGAGTGATGGTGGTACCTGCAGAGGTAACTGTGCCTGCGTGCCATCACCACCTTCTGCCCCTGCCACCTGTCTGTTACCCTTCCCATGGAGTTGTTTGTGGAGCCAGCCTGGCTGGGAAAAGGAGTTTCTCATTTAAAGGAATTACTTCTTGGCTGAATCAGAATGGTGCCTCTCCTCAGGGGTTTATACCAGGACTGGAGCTGGGGGAGGGAGTAGCCTGAGCCATGATCTGGGAGAGCTGCCTGTCTCTTTGGCATCTCCACCCCTAGGCTGGCTGGAACAGCAGCTCCTCAGGGGAAAAATCATCTTTACTGGCATGGTGGGGAAAGGGGTGGCATCATCTTACTGTTGCCTTTTGCCTTCTGGAGGAGGAGACAAACGCAGGATTTTGTGCTTCACACCTGTGAGATGGCATCAAGCTGTCCAGGTTGGCACCTAGCAGGGGAGAGACCAGTGTCCCAGTCCCTAAGTTTGGGTGCCTGGTTGGGGACTGTGTCCATGCAGAGGACACAAGTCTTCCTGGCTTTCTGCTGTCAGCTGACCCTGGCCAGCACTGGCCACCTCTCCTCTGCCCCGTGCCTGTTTTGAGCATGCTCTCCCGGGGGAGCATGGCAGGCTCAACGCAGGGGCTGGTGCACAGGCGGTGCACAGCACACCAAGAGGATGTTTTGGTGCCTGCCAGCCCTGGGAAAAAGCTTTTTCTACTGAGTCATTTGCTGCCTCTGCTTTTTTGTGAGATTTGGGGGGAAGGGGAAATGGAAAAACGCAGCCCAGATATCCCTGCTCTGGCAGGACCAGATCCTTACCAGCACAGCTGCCCCGTTTGCTTTCCGGAGGGAGCAGCAGACAGACAGTGGCATAAATAGAACAGGCCTGGCTATTTTAAGACGTCGATTACATGATCTGTGCAGTGAAGAAAAAAAATAATAAATCTTGAGTTTAGCTGTGATGGGCAGCATGGGCTCGAGAGGAGCAGATGCAGCTCCAGCGGGGACAGGCATTTAGGAGCTGTTGCCTCAAGTGGCTGCAGGGCCTTGGTGATGGACAAGCCATGAGGACTTCTACTTCTGCATGAGTTTCTTCTCAAAGTTGTGGTAGATGGGTGGTTGCCCACACGTGGTATCATTCTGGTGTGACGCTGCTGCTGTTCTGGTGTCACACTGCTGCAGTGGACAGGGAGTGATGCCGTGAGATGTGCTTGGTCTTGGCAAGGGGAAACTAAGCTCAGGGAAGTGCTGTTTTGGTGATGTGCACCTGTGTACAGCCAAGGGTGGGGATTTTCTTCTTCTTGAGGGGTTTCTAGATTCCTCTGGAGCTGGAATGGTTGTGCCACTTTGCCCTGAGCTACAGGCTCTGATGGAAGTGTTTGCGTTTTCTGCTGGGGGGTTAAAATCAGGCTTGTTTCTGATGATTTAGTGCCAAGCAGAGGTCTTGGCAAGTAGGGGAGGAGGGCTCGGAGCCTTGGAAGCAGGAGCTGTTTTCCTCTCAGTATTCATTGCCTCTGGGGCTGAGTGCTCAGGCTGGCCAGAGATGAGCCCAGAGCTCCCTCTCCCACATCCATACTGGGATCACCCCATCCCTGTCACCATCCCCATCCTGGATGGAGGCTGAGCTGCAAGGGCAGAGGACAGCAGCACAGATGCTTCTACATCCTCACACCCAGGAAAAGCAAACAAATAAGATTCATTGAGGTTTCAATGCTAAGCAGCAGCTTATCAAGGAAGGTGATATTTGGGGTTTTCAGGTAAAGTGGGTGAGCCAGGAGCCACTCTTGAAAAAGAGGGCAAAAGGTATTAAAGCAGCTGCTGAAAATAGCGCTCTCTCCACTCGCAATGCCAGCCGCAGAGGTTTATTAGTATACATGAACCTGAAAAGGCTTTTTATGCTTGTTTTCCCTCCTTCCCCCTTTCTTCTTTTCTGTTGACCTTTGGTGTTTTTTGCTGAGTAAACTGCACGTCAGAAGGCAAAACTGTCATGTGGGATGGGGTTTAGCACTAATAATGGTATAAAACACGTTTATCTTTGCAAAATGATTCTGGTAGTGGACTTCTGGTAAGTACTTCTTGTGATAAAGGGCCGTCAGGGCCCTGGAAGTCATCTCGTGAATTAGGTCATGCAGTGGTTGTCACGTTTGACTTGCTCTTCTGTGAAGCAAAAATTGCCATTTGCTGCCAGAGCCACTGCTTTCTGCTGGCCTGCTGAGCTGGCTGAGATAGGGCTGAACCAGGGCTGGAGCTGCCCTCCAGCCCACTCATCCTCACCGTCCCCTTTCCCTATGATGATTTGAGGGGGCAGAGCTCAAGTTTGGGCCTTGTAGCTTAGGTCTATGGTCCATGGCTTGGGACCAGCCAAACAACAACCAGTTTTCATGCTGTGAGATGGTGTGGAAATGTGGTTCCTTCCCACAGCTCTTGGAGAGGTAAGCAGAAAATGTTATTTATGGAGCAAAACCACAGCAGGTTGTAGGTGCTCTTCTGGGCTCCCACTCAGGATGTCTCCCTCATGTGGTGGCCACATGGGGATGGTGATGGGGCAGGGCAGATGCTCTGGAGCCAGGAAAGCCTCCTAACTGCTTGAGTGTAACTTAGAGCATGAGAGGAGGTTCCTCTCTTTGTGCCCAACCCACCAGCACCAACAGCGCATTTTCTGCCTTTCCACTTGCACTGAGGTTTCTCTCCATTCTCGTGTCCCACAGACTGCCTGGAGCTGCTGCCGCTGGAGTCCATGGCGTACACTGTGACTCCCACTCCAGTGGGGCCCATCGGCTCCCAGTACTGTGTCTGCAAAGTCGAGCTGTCCATCTGCGGCCAAAACCTTCTGGACAGGGATGTCACTTCCAAATCAGACCCCTTCTGTGTCCTCTTCATGGAAGTCAATGGGAAATGGGTGGAGGTAAGTCCTGAAGGTGTGTGGATTTCCTCCTCCTGTGGTTTGCCTGCACTGGTGTCTCCACTCTCTGTGCTTTGCTACAAGGCTGGTCCTTGTTCCTCCCTGAGCAGAGGTGGAGGCTTTTCTGGTCCCCCTGAGCCCGTGCACATGGCAACGGTGTGTTAATTATACTCTGTGTGTTGTTGTGTGTGTCCTTTACCCGCCAGTGTGTTCTGCTTGGGTCAGATTTAGCTGCAGATCTAGTGAGAGGTGTCCCTGCCCATGGCAGCAGGGTTTGGAACTAGATGATCTTCAAAGGTTGCTTTGAACCCAGACCAGTCTGTGATCCTATGACTGTCCTTCTTACTGGATTTGGGTGTCCCTGCTGTACCAGAGCACTCTCCTCAGCAGATGTACGTGGCTGCTGGTGGCCCATGAGCTATAGGCACTGAGGCTGGGCACAGAAGAACACGCTGGCATGTTCTTGTGGCTGGAGGCTGTGATGATGAGGGGTGTTTTTATTTTCCTTGTATGGATGGAGGAGCTGAGAGCTGCATCCCTCTGCCTCCCTACGCACTCCAACACAGGCTTGCTTCAAGGCAAGACCCTGCTGTTAAAAGGCTCTTTAAGGACAGGAGGACCTTCCATGGCTGCTCCATCCCTGGTGGTAGGTGTACATGGGATAAATCTGAACCCTCCAAGGTGCTGACAGTGTACAAGGAGCCCTCGTGTGTTGTTCCCAGCCCTCTGCTCCAGCGGGACAAGGCTGCTGCCAACTAGGCTAATGGAGCGCGAAGGAATTGTCCTCAGCAGCTGTCTGAATTATTTTGTAGCATAAGTAAAACATTGGCTTGATCCCAAAAGCTCGCTTCCCAGCATGCCCACCAAGTGGATGGAACATCTCCCTGCTGCGGGGAAGGGGCACAGGTGTACACTGTGCTGAGGACTGGGTCTGTGCATTCTGCCAGCACCGTGGTTCCAGAGGTGCCCAGATTGGCTCTGAGCAGCATGACCTTGGTCATCAGCTGTGCTGCTGCAACAGCAAGAGGTCTCTCTTGGGTTGGTGTCCCAGGCACGTCTCAGGCTGGTTTTGCAGTCAGAGTGTACATGAAATGGACCAGGGACTTCTAAGGATGGTTTTCAGGGTGCTTTATTCAGTGTCTCCATGGAGAAGCTATAGTTGTCGTCTCCTTCTGCAGCAGTCCAAGTTGGGCGAGGTGCTGTCTGTGATAAAATTGAATCCAAACTCCAGTGTCTGTGCAAGAGCATTTAGCTTTGGGCCTAAGAAAAACCTTAGGGCTACCAGGAGAAAGGCTCTGAGCTAAAATATCTGGAGGGGAAAAAACGAGGATTTACCTTTATAAGTGCAGTTGTAGATGATGTAAGACCTCTTTTCAGATGGGCTTGTAAGGGAGCAGGTGAGCCGAGGATGGATGAATGGATGGATGGATAGTTACAGGCACTGGTGTTCCGTGCACCACAAAATGAGCAGCCAAAGGGCATTAAACCACGGAAGCCAAGCAAAAATTGTCCCAATTCCAGGGAAACTGGGTGGTCTCATTTTTCATCTTCTTGGACTAGTTGGGCAGCCTTTGAGCACTTGGCCAAGGAGCTGATGAAGCAATGGGCATCACCTAAGGTGTCCTGCAGTTTTCTCCTCACTGTAAGCGGGGAGTGTGTAGGGGCAAACCTCACCTTACTGTGGTCTGCAAATTAACTTTGCTCAGCAGCCTAGGTGAGACTAATGAGATTTCCAGACTTGATAGATGTCATCTCTTTGACCTGATTGTACTTCTCAGGAATTTCTCTTTCTGTCAGTAATGTCTCAGTCCAGCAGTTTTGATTCCAAAGCCTCTTTTACAATACAAATGTGTGGTGGTTTAATTTTTTTTCCTTCTTCCTTTGCTATTTTTAGCTTCTTTTTAACTAGCACAATAGGTGCTGGACGTCAGCCTTGAGTGGCAGGTTGCTCGTGTCTCCGCTGCTGGAGGTAGTGTGTGGCACAAGCTGGCATGCGGCGTGGTCTGCTCACGTGCTGCATAGCTGGCCCTGGTCAACCAGCACACCGGGGGCACAGCCGGGACTGAGACCCTCCCACACGTGGCAGCAGCAGTGCCTGGGTTTGGGCAGTGGGTGGTGCCAGGGAGGGCCAAGAGAGGTGGGCTTGCCCATGAGAGTCTTGCTTGATGGGACAGTTAGTGGACCCTTGGCAGTTCATGCCACCATGGTTCAGATCTCCCTGGGGGTTTTTGGCTGCGCAGGTGTGACCCTTGCCAAGATGAACCTCTTTCCCATCTGAAAGCAGTGGCCTTAACATTGCTGAAATGTAGGGGACGGATGGGGATAGGAGCACCTCAGCGGCATGAGCTCATCCCACCACACTGTCCCTGCCTCCTCCACACTGGGTTAGCGATGCATCCCAACCATTGGACCTGGTTTAGGAGGTGGGTCTCCTTGCCAGCTGTGGTGGTGCCAGCATCTGAGCTGGGCGGTGGAGCTGCAGCACCGGCTGCTGCCAAGAGAAAGATTTCTGCTTGCTGTTCTTTCTAGCTGTCACATTTGTTCCCAAATACAATTATTTTGTCTCACTGAGCTTAACAGAAATTAAAACCTCTTTGTGAATCAGCCTTGGAGGGGGTGGGGGAGGGACAATAAACCACAGGCCAAGAAGTGACATGAATATGGGTGATACTTAAATGTTCTGCCCAATGACATAATCTCTCAGGAGCCACGAAAGACGTGACCTGTGATGCCAGGAGCAGGGACACATGACTCAGCCGTGCTGCTGCCTTTGTGCTGCTCTGAGTCATCTGGCTGGCCCCGTGCCCTCAGCACCAGCTTTCCTTGGCACTTGGGAGGGCATCTCCCAGTGTTGGAGCATCAAGCACCTCCATGTGCTAGAGATGCTTGAAGGTCTTTAGCCAACCTCCCCTTGGATGCTGGAGGACTCTCTGGCTGCATTCATTGAACATGGGGGGTGGTCGCTGGAGATGATTTCCCAGTTTCGTGCTTGATTTCTAGAATTGTGTGCAGCAGTCAACTGGGGCTTGTGATTTTTTTCTGGTGCTTCACACTGACAATAGGCAGGAGATTAAACAGTTTAATCTGGCTGTTGGAAGAAGCCACATCACTCCAGAGGGTTAGCTTAAGTCACATCAGCTTGTTTCTTCTTCCCCTTCCCTGGGCTGCCCCTTCTGGGGCAAAGCTGGAGATAAGACCTCAAGTTATCTCCTTTGAACTGGTGCCTGGAAGTTAGAGGACTGATTTCCCTTGGTTCCCTGGTTTCCAGTAGTTCAGAGAACATGGAAGGAGCTAAAATCCACCTCTCTTGTCTCCGCGGTCTCGTCTTCTAGGCTTGGAAGGGAACTTGCATGCCTTGCGCTCCTGACACAAAGTAGAGCAGGCGGCTGCCCACTGCTCCTGGTCCAGTGCGTCTCCAAGCTGACGTTCAGCGTCCTTCGGTAGGGGATGGCAGCAGAGCGGGGAGGACCTGCGTGAAGCTGTGTGGCCCTGGCCAGCTGACAGCCTGCTGCCGTTGGTGTGTTCGGTTGCCCAGGGTGCAGCAGGTGGCTATTCTGGGAACTCAGCTTTTACTTCAGTCATTTCTTGGCAATTAAGACAGACTGGGCAACCAACTTCAAAGAACATGCTGAGAGGTGGTGTATATATAGCAAACGCGCCATGTATCCACTCGGTCCCTCCGTGCAATTCCTTGAGACTAAGGTATGTGTTCGATTTTTTGTTTGTTTGTTTGTTTGATTGATTGATTGTTTTATTTTTCTTGGCTTTTTTCCTCTCCTGCCGTATTTATTCTTGGCTCGGCAGCTTTGGCAGCCGTCCAGCAGCCTGCTGCTGGGGGCTGCTTTCTGCAGAGGTCTTATCCTGGGATCTGGGATGCTCCAGTGGCTCAGCCTTGCCTGGGACTGGGTGTCCTGGCTGGGAGACGCGGTGGGTTGCTGGCCGGGGACATGGCAAGGCTGAGGGCTCCACATTGTCCTGCAGGCAGATGGGATGGTCTTTCCAGGCACTGAGGGCAGCAGCTTCTGATAAAAGCATGCTGGTGAGTGCCTGACTTTCCTTCTTTTTTCACAGCCCCTGTTGCCATGTCCTGGGAAAATGGGGAGATGTGATAAAAACTCCTCTGCCAGCTTTGGTTGGTATGTGGCTGCTCCAGCTCAAGGTGTGCAGAGCTGTCAGCGCTTCCCATGGGTGGCCTGGCCAAGATGCCTTTCGCCAAACCAGCTGCCACCTCTTCCAAAATCCATACAATATCAACAGCTGCTCTGCTGACAAAGCTCCTCCTTGGTTTCCTTGTTGGAGGGGTTTTCCCCCAGGCTGTGGGTGTTGGGTTCTGGTCCAGCACTCAGGCTCTGCCACCTGTGTCCTTTCTGGCCATTTCAGCATGTTGCATGTTGGGCTCCGAAGTTGTCATTTCCTGATGCCTCTTGGGTCCTGACATTAGAATACAGACCCTCCTTGGCCATTGACTTCCAGCAGTAAATGCAACATCTATTGTCAGCCTCAGTTTCCCAATCTTCCCAGTTTCTGCCACATTGGCTAAAATTGTGGGTTGCTGTCTCGGTGCGAGTCCATATCAGGAGCTGTGCTGGTAGTGCCATCCTCCCAGCCCTCCTGCAGTCTGGGCTATGGGTCTGGCACCAAAGCTCTGGTAGCAGAGGACAGTGTCCCGGGATCTCCAGTGTGGCTGCCCCCAGGATTTTTTTCTTGTGGCTCACACCTGCACTGCGCAAGGAACCCACATGTCCACCAGCTGCCTGCCAGCTTTCCTCCGCTCTTAGCGTGGCTCTTGGCTGTGGGATGCTGCAGCTTGCTGTGGTGCTTCCCCTCTGATGGCAAGTTCCCCATGCATCTTCCAGTTCCCATCATCCTCTGTGCACTTGCCCTTCCAAGCCATCAGAGACATATGTCTTCCAGCCTGCTCGCAGATGCTCAGGGTGACAAAGTCTACTGAAGTCTTGTCTTCTGGGTTCTTCCAGCCCTCTTGTTTCTCCTGATGCCTTATGAAATCTATAGCCCAGCTTTGGTGTTTTGTGTTTCCTCCTTTTTCAATGGAAAGCCAAGAAAGAAGAAACCACAGGAATGCCTTGGTTTGAGGTCTAGAGGGAAGTGCTGCTTTGGTTTGTGACACTTTTTCTTTTTCTACTTGTCCTTGCTCTTTGCTGCACAGCCTGAAAGAAACAAGCTTGGCCTTCCAGCTGTGAGGGTCTGGTTGAAGACGAGAGGTGTGTGAGAGCTTCAGCTCCTGGGAGGACAGGGCTTAGAAACAAATGAACTGGTTCTGGCTTCTGTGAGCCTTGAGTCCGTGCTGAGCTTTGGCTGGATGGCCGGGGTGGGCCTCCTGTCCTGGGGGATGCAGCTCTCTGCACTAAGTGCTGTTATTCATTCAGATGGATCCCACCTTGTGTATGTGGGGTATTATGGGCTGCACTGAGGGATAGCTCTGCTGAATGCCTGGTGTGCTCACTCTCTAATGGTCACTGCAGGGTTTCTGGGTGGCGCTGGCTGAAGTTAGAGAAGGGACATGGCAGTGACAAAGGTGCAAAATGCATGTGCCTAAATGCCTTTTTTTTTTTTTTTTTTTCTTTCTTTCTTTCTTTCTTCTTTGAAGCTTGACAGGACAGAGACAGCTGTGAACAACCTCAACCCAGCTTTTGCCAAGAAGTTCATCATCGACTACCACTTTGAAGAAGTGCAGAAGCTCAAGTTTGCCCTGTTTGACCAGGACAAGTCGAGCATGCAGCTGTATGAACATGACTTCCTGGGCGAATTCTCCTGTACGCTGGGCATGGTGAGTCTCTGAGGTCCCTGCAGCTTGCTGTCCTCCAGCAAAGAGTTCCTAGATCACATCAGCCACAGGCATGTGGGGACATTAGAGTAGCTAGGACACTAGCAACACTAATTTAGTTTGCTTGTCATGCTTCAACTGTTGAGGTTGAACTGTTCCATGCTGGGGCTGTTGGCTACTTGCCCAAATCCAAGTCCTAGTGTGGGCTTCTGCTGGTGTCTGCAGAGAGAGATCAGTCGGAAGCCTGGGGAGGTTCCTGTATCTCACCATGGATTATAGTAAGAGCCTTGATGAGCAGCTTGGATTTGGACTTGGGAAACTTCCAGATGTTTAAATTAGGATGAGTTGCAGTCTACCTTTCTATCGCAGTTTAGGTTTTCTTTTTTTGAAAGCTTCGTCTGTCACTGCTGTGTAGCAAAACATCCCTGCTGCTTTAGCATGTTGGTGCAGGAATGTGTCTTCTGCTCTTCCTGTGGAAAAGCTTTCAGGACACAACACGATTTATAAGCTTTTGGAAGGTCTTTGCGTTCATGAGCCCAGACCCTGTTAAAAGCTGGCAGCTACATTCTCCAAATGTCTTTGTTCTCTGAGCTTGTTCTGACTCAGAGGCAGGGAGTGGGGGGATTTTTTCTGTTCTTCTGCAGCACCTGGTGGCTCGGGGCTGCTGTGGTACCTGGCACAAGCACAGGGACTGGGAGAAACCATCCCTTGGGCTCGGCACTGGAAACAGGAGGAAGCAGGCACTGTAAGAGATGGGTCGGTGTGGACAAAGAGCCCAGGGTGTTCAGTGAGGCTCATGAACATGGTCTCCTAATTACACAGACTGCAATATGGCACTGCATGTGGCAAGGGGGTTTTGAGTGACCTCCTCACCATTGCCAGCTCAAGAGCCTGACGTGTTAGATGAGCACTGACATTTAGAGAATTTGAGGTTTAATTTCTACGTTTTTGGAAGTGCTCTGTGGTGACCTAATTCTGCTCCTGCAGAAGTTAAGAGACTGTGCCAGCAACAGCCCAGGCTGTTGTTCAGTGATTTAGACCAAATCCATTGTTTACCATTAGTTCTCCTGTTGCTGAAACACAGCCACCTGTGGTATGGAACAGGTCAGCCCTGCTCATTGTGAAGGTCATGGTCTTGGTGAAAGCTGTGAGCAGAGAATTTATGGATGTCATGAAAGAGAGCTGAAACCTTGCTGTTCCTAAATGTGGCTCAGCAGAAGTCCAGAGCTCTTCAGGCTCATACTGGAAAAGAACATCATCCATATCCACTGAGAAGAGAGTCTGACCCATTTTCTCCTGCTTTTGGGGTCTCCCAGAGGAGCCCAACCCTTTCTGGTGCTTTGAAAGGTGATTAGCTCAGAGCATGAGACTGGAGAGACCATCCTGGCACTGTGGTTAATGGTAGGGATGGGCAGCCCAGCCTGGCTGTGAGGCAGAAGTGGAGCAGAGGGGTAGCACATGCGCAAGAATGCCCGGTGAGGAGAGGGGTGAAACAGGGAGGTTGGGAGCCTGTGGATTCTGCCACCTTGTTCTGGGTTTTCCGATGGCTGAGTTTTGTCACATTTTCATAAGTCTGCCCAGTTCTGGGGCATGATCAGCTCTCAGAAGGGAAGGGACCTCACAGTGAGGGTCTGACTTTTCAATGTTGAGTTTGTAGCAGAGCTCTGTCAGATGAGGCTGATTTGGTTTATTGCAACTAATTAGGGCTGTGGTAAGATTTAAAAGCAAGGTTGGATTATTTGTGGGCCTATAATGACCTCTGCAGCCAAAGAAAATGTAACAGGCATCAGAGTGCAGGCTGGAGGCTGCCTGTGCTTTCTGCTAGCCAGGTCTGTGAGATTTCACCTCCCCGTACATGGTGTGGCACAAACATCTACTTATACTGGCTGGTGCTTCCTTATGTGCTTATGGATCAAAAGTTCCTGGCCATTGCCAGATAGCCATGATGGGAAAGGGTTGTTGCTTTGAAATTGCAAGAAGAGGGAGGGGAACATTTCTGGGGAGCAATGGGAGGAATCCAAGACGCCTGGGTCACCTGGATGACAAGTTAGGGCATTTCATTACATGTTTGAATTTTTATTTTTTTTTTAATTATTATTATTTTCTGACCGCATGATGTAGGACCAGAGATGGAGGCAGGAGGATGGGTGGGACCGCACTTTTTAAACTGCAACCCTGAGATCTCAAAGGGGCCCCCACTAGGTATGGGAGTGGAGCACAGATAGTTCCAGCAGGTTGCTGCATCCCCATTTCAGGGTCTGCACCTTGTGGGGAAAACGTATGGGATCCCCAGATCTGATGGTGACCAAAACTCAGTCAGCTGGGAAAAATCTCAAGGGGTTAAATTATTCATCTCCCAGATCATCCTGTCTGGTCTCTTAGAAGCCAGAAGTGAAGGGAAGAACATACCATTGGAGGTGCTGACCCCTGTGCCTTGCTTGGCAGCAGCTGTGCAAGGGGTCCAGAACAACACTGGGGGAGAGCAAACACCTTGTAATCAGGATTTGTCAATGGAAACGTGGTCTGAAAGCAAGTTGCTGGCAGGGGTCATGTGAGAAGTGTTTAAAGTGGGGTTTGAAAGGTTGAGTTGTGATTTTGCTGGAAACAAATCTTGGCCCTTTGACTGTGTGAGGTTCCACTGACCTGCTCCATGCCAAGAGCTGGGTCTCAGGGTTCAGTGGGATGTGAGGGTTCAGCCTCATGTGCTGTCACTGCTCTGCGCTGTTCAGCTGCTGCCCTGCACCCCATAGGCTTGGGTGATAGTGGTGATAGCCACAGTATTGTTGTCATCCCTGAGCCTTACGTCGTTCTACCATTGTGAACACTACATCTGAATTAACTAACATGAGCAATCATCAGTTGCTTATGAGTCTGCTTTTGATCACTTGTACAATCGTGAATTTATTTTCTCTGGCTTCTCTAGATCGTCTCCAGCAAGAAAATAACAAGGACCCTCCTCCTGGGGAACGGCAAGCCGGCTGGGAAGGGGATGATAACGGTACGGTCCCTCCTGTACGTTACCGACCGAGTGTGTGAAGGTGGATAATAACCTGTCGGCAATGCAGGACACTCCCTGGGGGTCCAGGAGACTGGGGTTTAACTCAGGAATGTATTGCCCTTTACCTGTCATTTTCCTGCCCACTTTGGTCTGTTTAGAGGATGATTTATTTGTGGCAGGGACCATCTTGCCCAGTGTCTTCCTCGTGCCCAGTGGTGTGAGTCTTCAGCCTCTGCTTTGGTCTCTGAAATAAGAAAAACCTCAATCTGGAGAAGTATGAAGTAAATCTGCAGCCATTGTCCATTATCTGGTAGAACGGGGCTGCTCGGCCCTCCCCAGAGCAGCAGGAGAGGAGAGGGCTGGTTCCTCTGCCAGTGATGGGTGGGTTTGTTTGTAGGAAGAGGATAGGAGCTGTGTCATAGCAACAACTCTCATAGCAACAGCCGCTGCTCCCGATGCAGACCCCTTTGAGCAGTGGCCTTCCTGCTGTGGATCTCTTCAGTGAGGGATTATTTTTAAAAAGAAAAGCCTAAATTTAGGTCCATTTCTCTCCTGCCATATCTCCTGTCCTTTTTGGATCTCTTCTGTGTTACGTGTTTTGAGATACACTGACAGGCAGCAAGGGTGTGGAAGAAAAGGCCAACAAGGAGTTAAACCTCCATCAGACTTAAAAGTAATGGAAGGGTTTAAAAGCAGTTTAAAAGTTTAGGACTTGCCTGCTGCAAGAGCATCTCCATTGCTCTTTGCTGTAGAGGCTGGGAAGATGCAGCCAGCTTTTCTCCCTTAATTGCTGCAGTTAGTCTTCAAACGCCAGAAGAAAAAGCCGCAGTGAAGTTCTCAAGCAGTGCCTGATGCTGTCTGTCATCCCCAAGGAGCAGGCTCTCAATGCCCCGTCTGACGCTTGAGTGGGAAGAGCTGGACCAGATGAAAAGTTTCCAGCCAAGTTCAAAGGTTACATGCTTTAAAAATCAGGAAGGTCCCAGTTTGTCACTAATGTGTCAAAAATCAAAGGATCTGAGACGTCTGCTTCATTTTGTACTTTTGATGAAATTTTCTGATCTGTTTGGGGGTGGTTTTGTTTGGGTTTTTTTTGTTTGTTTGTTTTTTGGTTTCTTTGTTTTATACCCAGCTTGGTGATGACAACAGGGTCATGTGTGGTGGGCACCTTTCCACACTGCTTGGCATGGCGCTGCAGCATGGGCTCTGGACACCAGCCAAGGAACAGGCTTCTGCTTCGGACTCATAAAACATGGAGTTTGGAGCCAAACCCTACCTTCCTCACCCCATCCCCTTCCATTTTGCCCAAGTATTCTTTTTTTTCTTGATTGAGAGTTGAATCATAGAATGGTTTGGGTTGGAAGGGATCATCTAGTTCCAACCTCCCTGCTGTGGGCAGAGACATGGCACACTACACCAGGCTGCTCAACAGAACCTTGGATGGATAGGGGGAGTCATGTGGGGGTCCCTAGGTTTGAAGAGATGAGAAAAATCTTGAAGTGAACCATTGTGTTTCTAGAAACCAATCCAAACATCTTGCCACACACCTCTGCTGGACACAGTGGTGAGAATGTTGTTACTGTCTACGCTGGCCAAGAGAAGATGCCACCAGAGGCCTGCAGCAGTGTGGTATAAGGACGTACCTGCCTTTTCTGCACAGTCGGGATTTTACATAGCCTCCAGTGAGCCCTGAAAGCTGGACACCAACTGGATGTGCTTTTGTGGGGATCAGCAAAGGGCAAATTTCATCCACTTCCCTGCAGCTCTTCCTTACACTGGGTTTGGTGACCATTTTGGTGAGGTCACCATTTGGTCACCCAGTCCCCTCCACTGAGGACTAGGTGGGAGAGAAAAGTGATTCTGTGACTTGGAAATTGGGAATTTCTGACTTCATGTCTGTATGGGGCAGAGGGGGAATGTTTTTTTCATGCAGTGAATGGACCTTCTGTTGACCGAAGTGTTGTGTCCACTATGGAAGGGCTGCAAGGCTATTCAGGAGCTGCAGCTTGTGCCCTTACCCAGCTGCCCAGCTGCATCTCCGCCTCCTTATCCCTGCAAACTCCCTGGCTCTCTTAAGTGCCAATCCCTCTGATTGCTTGTTCTGCAGAAAATTGTCCCCTTGATTTCTGCGTTTTTCTAACAGCCTTGCTGTAATCACGCCACGTACCTCCGGTGAAGGACAGCCTCTCTGTGAGAGCCGGCAGATAGCCGTGCCTGGGAGCACCACCATGCCTGAGGAACTTGTCCATCCATGCTGTGCTCCTGGCCAGGCTGGCGCTGGCTCCTGCCCGAGGAGGATGCTGTGGCCAGGGGTGCTGGGAGGGAGGCTCAGCCTGCCCTGGGGAGTGGAGGAGAGAGAAATGGGGAGCAGATGCTTGGGCAGGACTCAGCCTTGAAGAAAAATATACAAGTGATTCAGAAAACGGTTGGTAACAGAAGTGAATAAATGTGGGTTGGGTTTTTTTGGTGGTGTGGTTTTTTTTTTTTTTTTGTTATAAACATTCTCTTTCTTAAAATACCAGGAGGCTCATTAGACCACACTCCAGACAAAACCAGCCCACTGGTGGTTGGCAGCCGAAGCCCTTCTGGAGAGTATGTGAATAAAGTCCCTTAAAGTGAAGTAATCTGGGCTGCACTCCTGCCTGATGTAGCTCCTCAGAAGCAGCAGTGTGGTCATCCCATTGGGTGATGGTGCAGAGACATGGCTTGAGGTGCCACCAGCATCTCCCTCAAGAGATGGGATAACTCCTTTTTGCCAGCCTGGGACATGGAGGATGAGGTGGCACATCTTGCTGGCAAGGGTTTTTATGGATCCTGCTTTCTCTTGCCTTAATCCTTGGTGGCATCACCAAGTCCCGGCATGTGAAAAGCCACCTGAGAGCATCTCAGGTGTGACACCCAAGAAAGGGGATGAATTTGTTCCCAGAAGCTTCGTTGTAGATCTGATGGCACAGGGGAAGGAGGTTGTTCAGGTTGTCCTGGCACCTCATTGACCCTTTGGCTTGTCCACTCAGGAGGCTTAATGATACCTGTTGACTCCCAGCCCTGCAAATGAATGTGTCTTATGGGGACCCAGCCCCACTGATGAGGCTGTGGAAGTCAGTGGATGTCATGGAGGATCCAGTTGCAGCACCAGCATCGTAGCTGGTGGCCTGCTAAAACAGTACTTACCCTGTTTTGTTTTAAAGCCGGTGTGCATTGGAGCATGGTACATGGCAGTGCCCATCCAGGGGAACTTTGGGCTTTTTCTCCATCCTTCTCCATTCCAGGGAGAAGCTAGGAAGTAGCCTTTGGTCCCAAATTGATCTGCAAAGGTAAAATCAGTTTGATTCCCCAATAGTGAAATACAGTGTGCAGAGATCATCCCACCTCCTAGCTGGAAAATGGGTTATGCAGGAGTTGTGCAGGTATCTTTAGAGTGTGCATCCTCAAGGTCTGGATTCTCCTCTGGCTTGATTCATCATGGGAAAAAAAAGTGAAAAAGTGAACACAGCCTCCCCTTGTCTTTCAGATAGCTGCCCAAGAGCTCTCGGATAACAGGGTGATTACTCTGAGCATGGCCGGCAGAAAACTGGATAAAAAGGTGAGTGGAGTCATGTCTGGGGCATGCAAGGTTAAACTTCTCTCCTTCATAGTCTAAGGGACCACAGACTCTCAGAATCCTAGAATAGTTTTGGTGGGAAGGAACTGTTAAAGCTCATCTGGTCCAACCCCCCTGCAGGGAGCAGGGACATCTGCAACCAGAGCAGGTTGCTCAGAGCCCCAGCCAACCTCACCTGCAATGGTGCCAGGGGTGGGTCAGCGACCACCTCTCTGGGCAACCTGGGCCAGGTTCTCACCACCCTCCCTGTAAAACATTTCTTCCTTCTCTCCGGTCTAAATCTCCCTCTGTTAATTTGAACCCATCACCCCTTGTCCTGTCCCAACAGGCCCTGGTAAAAAAATCTGTCTCCATCTAAAGACATCTCTGCTTTTAGATATATCAGGGACAGAAAACAGTCCTACTTGAGAAAGCATTGGGGTGAGACTGGAAGGGTTCACATCCTGGCAGTGTCACTGGCTGCTGAGTGTGCCAGTGCCTCAGTTTTCCTGTTGTCAGGGTCTTGCTTTCTTCATCATACACCTTGAGATAGAACAATTAACGTGTGGCACAGGATCTGTGTACTCTGTGCATGTCCTAAAGACAGCAGATTCACTACCTCAGTGGCTGTGGTTTGGAAACATCTGATGGAGCTGGCAGTTTTGATGCTCCTTGCACCCAGATCTCAGAAGTGCTGAGAGATCCTGTCTTGTCCCCTTCAGCCTCTCTGGAAATGGAGTGAACCTCTGCTTGTATATCAAAGAGTAGGGCACATCTTTCCTGAGGAAGAATTGTTGACCTTACAGAGATAGGTAGTGTATGAGTTTGGCTTTGGGTTTGATACTCAGGAAACCACAGGCCTTTCTGAACAAAGCCATCTGACCTTATTTAACAGGCAACCAGAGCTAGTCCTCTTAAACCAGTGCTGTTGCTAAGCAATCAATGGGAATATTATTTTTTCCTTCTTTCTAGTCTCGTGTCATTGTCAGGATGGCCCTCAGCTTTCAAACCAGCGTAAAACAAGCATCCAGGCAGAATGGTACTTGCTGGGGCAGAAGATGTGGTTTGTCCAGCCCAGTTGTGCAAACCAGATGGCTGCCTGGTTTATCTATTTTTCCCACCTATTGGGAATGGCTGTTTTCTCACCATCCTGCTTACCTTGCCAGTGCAAGGAGCCAAACACCCCTTAAGAAATTCCCAAATAACTACCATTTCATAAATGGGCTGGAAGATACCCTTGAGCTGGTGGCTTCCTCTGAGATGTGGCTGAGGATCAGCCCTGTGCATGGCAGTGAAGACATCCCTAATGCAACAGCTTTCTTCCAGCACCCCAAGAAAAAGGCTCTGCTCCCTTGCAAAGTGAGGCATGGGATTTCACAGCAGGCTTTTTGCCCTTCCTTCGTGCTTCAGGGTCCCTTTGCAGCTGTGGCCATTGTGAAGAGCACAGCCAAGGACCTGGGTCCTCCCTGCAGCACTGGTACCTCAGGCATGTGCCTACTTCTTGTATTGGCAACTTTGTTGGTGGCATCACTTGCTCCATGGGCAGGAGTTGCCTTTCTAATCTGATTTGCAACCAAGTTCCTCCACCAAGTTATGCAAGGGTGACATCTTTTATAGTCTTCATCTAGGACATAATACCTGTGGGTCTGTTGCTCTTCAGACCCACAGTCAAGGTATGGAAATTTGGAATCTACTTGGTTACACTGGGATAAGGACTGTGAATAATCCCATTTCTGGATCTCCCTTCAGTTTATCAATAGGTGTCAGCAGAAAGCTCTTTCCTTGATGACCATCTGCTGTCACTAAGAGGCTTCTTTGCTGAATCCCGTAACATGGCACAGTGTTGCGGTGCTTGAAGTCCTGCTCATGGGCAAAGGATGCCCATGACACTTCATGCAAACTAAAATGGTCTCTCAACAAGGAAATTGGATGAAACACAATATTTTGGGATCATTATTGGTCGTGGGTGAAATGGAACTGTGGGAGCTGCGTAAAAATTGTTTATGCTTAGGAATGAAAGCAAGGAAGTGACTGAGAACAGCTGGAGTCTTGGGCATCGTGTGAAGGGATCAGATCTCATAGGACTTCATGGTGGGGCCATGGGATCAGGTTGCCGCACGTGCGGAGCTGAAGCAGTGAGCATCTCTTACTGGCAGTCGTGCTGCAAAACCAACCTGGAGCTGTTGTTCTTCTGCTGTGACCACTCAGAGGCTGAGACCTCTCTCAGGCTGTGGGCAGGTCCTTCTCCCCATCTCACATCCATGGTTTCTCCACCTGAGGCCTACAACCTTGCTTTGAGTGCTAAAGCTGCACAAGGTGAGCATGTCAGCAGCAGAACCAGCCTGAGGCTCTTGTACCTCATGTCAGATCAGCTCTTAGGAGAATTGTTTTAAGAAACAACACCTTGCAAAAGAAGATGTATTTTCACCTGGGATTGGCCCTGGAGAACTAGACCCCAGAATTGTGTGGGCCACCGCAGCTGTGGGGACAGCAGGAGGGCAGCAACGCTTTGGGAGAGCAAGCGCTGCGAGGTAGGATTAGTGTGGGAAGATGAAGCTTGGGGAGCTGCATCTGGTGGAAGTGCTGTCACCCTCTGCCCTCCTTGTCCTTGGTTTGCAAGGGCAGTTTGGATGATTTAGAATCTTGAACCAGTGTGCAGATTGTTCTGTTCTCCTGAGCTCCTTTGGTAGCTCAGTTTCCACCTCCCGCCAGGCTTGCAGGGGTGGGATATTTGTGGGTTTGATGTTTCAAAATAGCAGCCCACAATCCTGGGGCTTGGAGGCATCTCCTACTCTGCTCTGAATGGAGCAAAGATGACCGGACTTGTAAACCGACCTGCTTTGTGTGAGATGGCAGCAGATGTCCTTCAACACTCCCTGCTGTCATCTGAGCTGGTGTCTCCACCAACCCATGCTGGGCTGGCACTGATGAAATCATGTTGACTTGCAGGTTAAGCCAGCAGAGACAGGGTCAGGTACCCACTGCTGGTTCTTGAATCCATCAGTGAAGCTTGAAAGTGTCAAGTCCAGGCTGTGGGTGAGCAGGATCTGAGCTGTGTCATAACTGTAATGCTACAGAAAGAATGGCTTGGTTTTCTCTCCTACAAACATGTGAAAAGGGGTAGGAGAAAAATAGCCTCATCTCACCAGAGAGCATCCCTGCAAGCCTTCATGCTCCGTTCTTCTGGCAGAAGAATTTTGACTGAAGCAGGTTATAGTTTCTCCAAGCTAAAACACTTTGCAGTGATTGACTTTCCCTTCTGGCTTTGGAAACAGGATTTAGATAGAAACATTAATGGGTTTTCCACTGGGGCATCAGTAGGGCCTATGTCCATCCCAGCTGCCACCTCCTGGACTTGCTGTGAACAGGGGCTCCTGGGGAGTCCATGCTTCCTCCTCTTCCATGAGCAAAGAGCCCCCTGCATCCGTACCACATCACTTGGAAGCCCAAAAAGCTCCTGTTCAAACATGTAAGAAGTTCCTCCAGCTCTTTGTGGGACTCAAGCACCCACCTCTCTCTGGGAGGGAGGAAAACCCAGATGGATCATGGAATCATAGAGTTGTTTTGGTTGGAAGATACTTTTAAGATCATCAGGTCCAACCATTAACCCAACGCTGCCAAGCTCTTGCAGGCGTTGAAGAAATTGTTCCTCAGGTCCAACCTAAACTTGCCCTGGTGCCAATTGAGGCCGGTTCCTCTTGTCCTGTCACTTCTTCCTTGGGAGAAGAG